>VDFB02359654.1:0-11106 GCA_007258455.2 Sequoia sempervirens
TGAAAATGAATTTGGCCATGTCATGAACCTAAAGGTTGGGGAAGCTAATCCTGTGGCTACTACAAAAATTGGAGTGAATATTGCAAAGCTGAACAAGGCCCAAATTTAGATGTTGATAAAGGAAAGGGAGATGTACAAATCAAATAATGAAAGAATGTTGAGAGAAAATGACAGACTAAAGGATTTAGTTGGTGTTACAATGAAGACACCTAGGATGCTCACTCAAGGAGAAAGCTCTTAGACAAAGGATCATTGGGTTGGATCAAGTGCTTATTCCCAAGGAAAGCATGATGCAATTGTTGCAATAATCAAGAAAAGGTAGGATAGTTTAACACCTTGGTTGAATAAACTTTGGGGCAAACATTCACATAATCTTGCTGCATTAAAGGAGCATGAAAGGATGGATGGATGGATTATGGAGAAGTTTCATGAGATAGATCAAAGAGATGCTTCTAACAGTGCAGCAATTGAAGCTGCAAATCATATTATAAATCGACATCGAAACTTCTACAATGAGTTGCAAGGGGACAAACAGGGTTTGATAAATGCTGCCAAGAAAACATTGATTGCATTTTCTGATGACAAAGGGGAACTGAAAGAAGCTGCCAGATGGAGGAATGAAAGTGAATCATTATTAAATGAAGTCATGAGGATAGCTTCTGCGAAGAATACAACGTTAGAAGAAGTGAGTGAGTAGAATGAGAAGATGATAAAGATGGAAATCATGATCCAGAATGCGGTTGGAGATGCGGATACATACGAGCGCCCAAATTATTTGGATCATCTTGCTAAAACTCACTTGTGGCTTAATAGAGCTTAATTATCCTCTAATCTTTTGTTTTGTAAACATGTGACATTTGGATTTCTGAAAGCACGCGTCCTTTCGTATTCTCAATGTATAAGTATCTGTTTTGAAAATGAAATGAAGGAGCGATCGATAAGTAGAATAGGTTAGAGGATAGAAAATATAGAGTGTAATACAATGTTTTTCCAATATGAGACTATGCTGCATGTTTCGAATCATGGAGATATCAATTGAAATCTAATAATATGGTGCAGTTGTTTCTGGTATCAGTTGTTTATGGTGTTTGTTGAAAGTATTATTAAAGTTGTCTCCAATATGGTGTTTTCTGGTTATTTAAATTGGTGTAACAAGTTTACATTCGATTTTTTAGTGCACATTTGCTGCATCTGTATGGTCAATTGATTGGTTCTTTCCAGTAAAGATTAAACCCTTTAAATTGATCGTAGTAATTAGAGAATGTTAATTGGATCACTAAGAAGTCGGTAATCATAACCTTGCACGTTTATACAAGTTATAAACTAAATCAAATGCTAAACAACTTGAATGTCTACCAGAACGAATTACTTGTTTCAGATTTCTCTTGACTCCGCATACCCAATAAGGCACTAGTCTCTGCATTTTCATCATTAAGATTCATTCATTTTTCTTTACATCTATTAACTGAGCATATTAGGATTTAGTTTTGAATATTGCTATATGATCTATACCAAATTTGATTTCATTTGTCCACTTCCATCTACCATCGTGGACAAATCACTGCAAGAGAGAAGATCAAAAGTCAAGTCTACCGAATTCACATAGGTACACCCACCTAGGTCTAGCAGCAACTAAAGAGTAGAAAGCTTAAACCATTTGGCTTTGTCTGTTACCCTCAAACGTTCTAAGATATTGGCAACCTCTTGGGGTATTCTTACCTGCATTTTTGAGAGCTAACACGAGGATTTTAAAGTCCTCGTCAGTTGGTCCAGGTCCTTCGAGCTGCCTTCGATTGGAATTGGAAATTCCATAGGTATATTAGAAGACAAACCCGGTTACATTGTAAAAAGAACCAACATACACGTCAATCACTGAACAACCACCTCTACAACTAAATTTTTAATCTTTTATGATCACATGAAACATAAAACACACTAATTTCAAGGTTGTTAACATCACTATTGAAATGTTTTAATTTTTTGACCTTTCAAACATTAAAAAGTACACATCATTAAATTAATTATGTAATGGCATAAAATTAAAACATCATGAATTAATTATGTAACCACATAATTAAATATAATTCTATCAAAATTAATATCAAATAGATAATATAAATGCTGCTTATACATTTTAGATGATGTCGGTGATCTTCTTCTTCATCCAACTCTTTATCTGTATCATCCATTCCAAATTCGACATTGTAAGGATTGGTCATATCATCATCATCATCATTGATATCAGTTGGATAATGTCATCATCCACACAGATATCATCTTCATGAACATTAACTCCTAAATCATCATGATCTAGTTGCTCCTCTTCGACATCTTCGTCAGGGACATCACCAACTAACTGTTGATCCTGATCATCATCTACATCATCTTCTAGTTCTTGATATCTTCTTCTTCCACCACATTATACTTCCGGCCTTCCTCTTGGGATCCTTATCTAACAACAAATATTATTAGCCAGTTCTGGAACCTCTGAGTAATGCGCTCCGTTGACTTTAAGGTACCAAGGGCTCATTTCGGCTGAAGCTCGATCAACCTTATTAACCATGGTAAATCCATTATCATGTTCAATATTAATAGTTCTCTCAGGATCATTTTCATTCAATCATAGCCTGTACCATTGGACGATGAACAAAACTAATTTGAAGGACTTGAAGTCACACTCAAGTATATCATCCAAAATCCCATAGTATTGATTTTACGAAGGACTTTTGGATGTGTCGCTTCTAGGTGAAACATTAGTCACTTGAAAGACTGCAGTTATCCTAGAATCACAAGTTTTTTTCCGTGTCATCCAACTTATTGATTCAAAATTTAAAATCATTGCACCATAGCCTTGTGGTTTTTCAAGTGCAATATGTCAAACATGTAAAAATTATTGCAATATCGTCAGTTGATAAACATATTTATTCTTGGCCGAATGTATGCAAAGAAACAATCTCAACATATATATACATCAATATAATTGAAAATAATTAAATAATATGGGTGATTAATATATTTATACGTACCTGTTTATCTCTTAAACCATATGCTAAATCAATTTCCCTTTGTGTAACATTGGAATTTCCATTACGATGAGCTTCTTTAACCAATGAAGCCACACCTTCCCATGTTACGCACGACCACCTGTTGGTATCGCTCAATCCATACCGTCATCCAATCAAGATTGTTTGTGACGTACAAATGTAGTGCATCCCACTCTCGACCAAATGTATCAAAAAATTTTGAAATTCACAAATGACATATAATTAGTTAATTACCACAATATATGACCTTAATTTAATTCGATGTATATTGAAGATTAAAATTGGGTACAATATACAGAAAACCATGTAAAATGTATTCCAATTAATCTCCATGACCATCTTATAATTACCTCTCACTTTCCTCAATCACCTTTCTTTCCCCAATAGGTACCCCCTTCAAATTTGTTAATGGAGTTGGGATCCCAAATGTGATCTATAGCGGATCTTTGCTAAGCAAACTTAGGGAAGATATTCACTAATGTACACCAAGTGGTCTGGTATACCATATATCCTCCACCATAGAACCCTCAGGATGTGCTCTTTTTCTAACCAAAGCCTTCAAAAATTTCAAGTGCCTCTCAACCATCCACATTGACCTTGTGTATATAGGTCCACATAATTCAATCTCCTCAACTTGGTGTATGAGGTAGTGTTCTTGTGCATTGAAAAATGTCATGCAGACACTTTTCATTTCACACACATTAGATAGAGATTTTTTCTCTTCCAATAATTTATATCTTCTTTATGGATTTCTTTAGATGATAGCTATCTACAAGTGATTCAAGGCACAAATATATTAACGAGATTTAACAAAAATATACAGTATATTACATAACAAGTAAAACAAATGGCAATTATAAGATGCATACAACAAATTGAACAAATCTCGCTTTACTTACATTCGTATTTTCCAAGATCATATATAATCCTGTTTGAAATTGTTGTCAAAGTTGTCTAGAGATAGAGGTAGAACGTACTACAACAATTATAAAATGATCTTTTCATTATTTTTCCAAAAGTAGTAAACACAATACACTGAAAAGTACATGCATTATACAAGTGTATATAATATATCAGAATAATTACCTTAATGAAGGTATGCCCATCATGAATTTTCATCCCCGACCCAAATTCACCTTTCTTTGTTATTATATTCTTTATGTTCGCAGTAAATCTTGTGGGAAATTGAATTGTTTGTATGACTCCTTTTATAGCATTGCTTTGCTGCCCTATTAATAACCAAGGAAGGTCACTTGTATTAATTTGGTCTCCATCACTATTTAATTGAGTGACATTTTTCATTGCATAATTGGCTTCCTAAATGTCACTACAAATTTTGACAATTTTTTCTTTGTCATGCCTTCCATCCAATATTTTCCATAACATTTTTGTTATATTATTTCTAATATGCATTGTATCAAATAAATGCACAATTTGTAGCTGGTCATAGTAGGGTAACCTACTAAATTGTCTGGGATAACTTTTCAATCCCTGTGGAAGTCGACCATTAATGCCTTGACAACCTTCATGAAGCATATAAGTTAAGCAAATTAACAACAACAATCATTTTCAATTACAACATGAGTAAATACAACACAATATAAAAATATAAATTCAAAACATATCATATCTGATAGATAAACAATTTGATCCGATGTATAGCCTTGACAATTAATTCTATTATATTCCAACTTCCATAGGCGAGGTGACACTTTTTGTGGTTTTGATGTAGTCTCCTCTTTCCCATTGAAAATATATTTTTCAGTAGTTTGATACTTATGATTTGTATAGAGGAAGTTCCTATACTAATCAAACACCTGCTTTCCTAAACTTGTTGAACGATAAGATTTCATCTTTGGACCACAAATTGGACATGCAAATTTTCCCTTTGTTTGAAGACCTGCAAAATGATATATAATTGGATTAAATATGTCAGTTTTTTTAATTATATATAATGAATAGATTATTTTAAAAACATGCATGATATATACTTCATCAAATTAAATATTGGTAAAGTGCAGTCGAACATTATAACATACCACAAAAAATGTGTTAGCCCTAGGGCATCATGAATTGTCCATACAAGCATTGCATGGAATTGAAATTGTCTTTGTACTATTGGTCTAGAGACGTCATACATAGTGACACCATTCCATAACTTTAGTAACTCGTCAATAAGAGGCTCGATATATACATTCATATCTTTAACTTGGTACTTACCTAGTTGAATGAACATAAACATTACATAATTATTATAACCATTTTACTGCAATATATATAAATTAATGTATATGACTATTGAATGAAAAAAATGTCATTATGCAAAAAATAAGACAAATGAGATGCTACTATGTTAAAGAAAATTGATGTAAACAAATACCTGGAAAAATCATTGACAACATTATGTGCTCCCTCTTTATTGGCATCCATGGACGAATGTTATTGTTGATAACAAAAATAGGCCACTGAGTAAATAGATCTGAGCTCTCCAAATGGATTGACACCGTCCACTCCCAATGAAAGCCTAAGATTACGAGGTTCTTCTTTAAAGTGTGGTCATTTTTCCTCCATGTCCCTAAATGTAGAACCATCTACAAGCATTCAAAGAATGTCATCTCCACTTTTATTATGTGCATGGTAATCCATAAATTGCGCTAAGCTTTCTCACCTAAATAATCATTGCATACGTGGAATAATGGGAATATAATGAAGAACCTTGCGAGAAACTTTTTTTGTTAGTTGATCTATTAGATATCTACTGATATGACATTTTGGGTATTTTGTTGTAAATTCCTATTGTTTATGATATATAGTATGATCATTGAGACATGCATCTATTGCTTGATACTCCATTATGATATCTTTCATAATGGCACATAAATCTTTGTATAAACAAGGTAAAATATTTGATGGTGGTAACAAAAATTCACCAATCAATCTATAACAAAAAATAATTTGTTCATATAAATAATATTAATGGTACATATTTCATCATTTATTTACTAGTGATGAACTAACAACAATTAAAATAGATGAAAAAAGATGACATATATGACATACCTTAACATCTCTGCGGATTGCTATGTTTGATAAAACCATTCATAACCTTCTGCCCGAACAAACAATACAGCAGAAAGAGTTGTTTCCAGTAGGCTTTGATAAAGGCTCAGATGTCTTCAAGTACGTAACTCATCATCAACATCATCAAAGCCATCTGATCATCATGATTAGCCTCATTTACCAAATGTGTCATGACCAATGTCGTATTCGTAGCCATCATCTTCTGCAACTATGTTTCTAGCATGATCATCTTCTTCCATAGGATCATTAACTTCATCTTTGATATTCATAGCCCCATGTTCATCCGCTTGCAAAACCAAATTCTTCGGGCCATGATAATCCATATCATCTACCCTAGGGTGCCCCACCTTTATAATAATGATAGACACAAATATACCATGATCATGATCAAGTGATTATATATATATATATATATAATGTTAAAATAATATAAACATTTTCAAATTCAATTAATATAAACACATATAATAAACAACTTACTACTGACATAATTCATGCCCTTCAATAACGCGGACTATACCTACAATGTTTCTCAACTACGTGGGATTAAAAGTCATCTTGTCTTTAAGCCCTTGCAATTATTGCAAGGACAATAACATTTCCCATCACCCTTTCTTTTCAATCTAGCCCACAATCTATCAAGTGTCTCTTCATTTTGTTCTAGACTAATATTATCTAAGATGATTTTTCTTTACCAAGCTTGACTCTTTAGATCTTCAAAAAATATCAAATTCACACTCCAATAATTTTTATTCATAGACAGGTAACATAATATAATAATTCTGATATTTTGTACCAAAAAAATTTGGCATGCAACCACCCCTAAAAAAGAGAAGATAGTCTGAAGTTAATGACCCAAAAAAAAACTTTAAAATTCTAATTCCAAAACTTATTAAATTTTTATTTTTCTATGATTTCCAACCATTAAGACTCCTAAAATTATATTAATGAACTTGATCACAAACTTCCTACAACAATGGAGGTAGCGAGCTAGTAAGAGCAAGTGACCCATTCCTAAGGAGCAACAAGTCATAATCATCATTGCTAATGTCAATACAAATTTATCCTTTTAATTAAAGATGCACAAAAAGGCCGCCTCCATTTGAAAGCTGTCCTCCCAGCTCCCAACACAGGCAGAGCCCCACCAAACAATGTGGCTGGCCATTGCAGCATGATGCAAACCCCAGCCCCACAACTATAGCAGATTAGGAGGTTGCTATACCCGTGAAAGATTGAGACATTGTAGGTAATAATAAAATCTTATAACGGGAAGATTGCACCAATAACAAGCATTAATTATATAGCTTAGTGACATTTGTAAATGCAATCTACGGTAAGAAGGAATGATGTCACTTGAGATGATGCAGCCGTAAAAAGAGGGCCGAAAGTAGTGACGACAAGATGATAAAGCCAAACTCTATAGTAAAGGGAGGATTTTAGTTGAATCTCCTTACCCCTTGCCGAATTTTAAGGGTTTTTCTAAATTCTTTGGTAGTGTTACAAGGAAATGCAATCGTGGAATGACTATCAAAATGAAGTAATAAAGGGTAATCATAGGTTCAATGTTTCTTCTTAGCCATTAATGTATAATAGAAGTAGTGGATTGCATGTTTGAGCAGTGTTATGAGACTCATCAAAGATGTGAGAATAGTGAATAATACCTTGTGGACTATGAAGTAGTGTCAATAAGGTTGAAGATTCTTAAGAACTACAATACCATGAAACAATGAGTCCCCTATAGTAAGTTGGTAGTCTATAGGGTATAGTTTGATTTTATAGAAGGATGCCTTGCGAAAGCAGCCCCATGAGCAGTGAGGACTCTGCCTGAGACTGCAATCAAGGTGCAATACCCAGTCTTAAAAGAAGTTAGCAAAGCAGTAAATGTACAAGAAAATCAAATTGTACACAACAAACAATTCACAATGTTATATTGCATAATGCCTTAAGTTTGAAGACAAAAATCTCATTGTATTTTGATGAAAGTAGTGACCTTAATGGTCAATCACTGACAACCATGATTTTAAAACATGCTATTGTGCTTATGAGGAAACATTTTAAGCAAGGCAATGAGTGGTGGTTTGGAACAATAAGGTGTATGAAGGACTTGTTTCATGCATACTTATGCAATCTAGCTGGGCAATAACGCTCTTAGAAGAGATTGAAGGTGGATTATGAACTCAAGTGGGTTACCAGAAAAGGATTAAAGAAAGATTGGGATCATTTAAAAGTCGGTCAAGTGAAGAGGTTAAAGATGTCACAAAATCCTAGTAGCTGGAGTAATGAATACAGTGCCAAAAAGGATAGTGTGTTGGGGCAGATTTAGGAGATCTCTACATTATCTAATTACAGGGAAATACATCATTTATTTATTTTTTTAATTAAAAGAAATCATTCTAAACCCTATATAGGATACATTGATACTTCAAAAGCCTCTGAAGGAATTTGAGATTATGCAAATATATGTCAAGTAAATATCTATAAGGTTTAGAAAATCTCTGACACTCTCTAGAATAGCCCATTAAACATGGGTATTAGCGCTTGAATGCACTACATAATTGATATAACACACCCACTTTGCATATCAACCAGAGTTATAGGCTCTTTATTGCAGCAAGAGGTAATCACTCTTCGATCATGCTATAATTACATCTTATCCTGTTAAACTTGAGACAACCTAAATGCACCCAATGATGATTGACACATACATTATACAACCTATGCCCCATGACCAAGAGAGTTATGGATCACATAATTATAGTCACAAGAATCTATTCCTTGGTTGTGATTTTATGGTGATTCCGCACAACAAAATCTAGACATGAAATTCTTAAAACCCTTAACCTCTAAAAATGAAATCTGATGAGATGTTGCTTTAAAATATGATTTTCAAACCTGGAACTACAAATCTGACTTCACAACTGAATTCTGCAAAAAGACAATGACTACCCTCAACCTAGCGATATCTTCTTGAATTTTTTCTATTTTTTCCCAAGAAAATCATCCTGATTTCTCCACAAATTGTCTCAAGTAGAGCAAAACACTGTCACAATAAATTAGGTGTGAACTCACTTTTCTTTATGTCAGGCACAATTTGATTTTTTAATATTTTTCATGTTTGTAAAAAATTTGACGAAAACGATAGCCGACATTTTGATGAACCCTAGGTTCGTCAAAATTTCGACAAACGTTGGGGATAAACTTTCAAAAAATTGAAAATTACACATCAAATTTTACATATTTCGTCAGATAGTTTCATCAGATTTTGCAGTCAAATATATAAGTGTTGTTCAAAAATATTGGGAAACACACATTCATCAGGAAAATCAAAATTTCAAACACCTTAGTTAGAGAAAATACCTTTGTAAAAACCTAAGAACTATTGCTTACCCTAGGGATTATGTCCTTAGAGGTTTCTAAGTAATTGGGTTTACATCTTAATTTTCTTCTACCAAGGTAAACATTAGGTAACCATTGCCTTGATTTCCTTGAATTCCACATAGCACTTTGTGGAATGAAAAGAATTTAGGACATTAGACGTTTAGTTTGAAAATATAATCAAGAAAGTGTTTGTGGTAAAAGAAAATCGAGATGAAATCAATTTAACCCCACACATGTGCTTGTGTAACTTTTTTCTTATGCTCTTTTGAGAAAAAATTGATCTTTTGGTTTGAAGGGAAAAACATGTTCTTCAAAAGATTGGCCTTGTAAATAATTCCTTCTTAGGTTCATTTAGGATCAAAGCAAACACTTCATCCATTTCAAACATTTATCATCCCATCCCACAAGCAACTTTAGAGCTTTGGAAACATCATTATCTAGACTTGCGTACATCCTTAAACCAAATCAAAATCACCTTGTTTAATTAGGAGTATGGGAATGCATCCTTTCTCATACCTCTAGTTAAACTAGCACACCTTTGAACAATTTTATCCTAAAAATCACATCCAAAATCTTAGGGTTTACAAGTTCATTATCCAATCAAAACCAATCAAAATCAAATCCTAAAGTCTATCATTTATCCAAAGTTCCTAAACAATAAACACCCATATCATTCAACCCTTTCATCCTTCATCTCATCATTGGTCCTAAACACCTTAGAGGTCACTTTTGTAACAAGGTCAAAACACAAGAAGAACATGGAATATACACTTGATCCATACATCATGAGTAATCCAAGTCAACCAAACTATCAAAGCCTTACAATGCCAATTGATTTTCAAAACTCACATTTCTACAATCCATACATGGGATCATTATTTCCTACAAACCTCAATGGTACAACAAATGTGAGTATACCCAATCTAAATCTTGGAACACCTTCTCTGATGGTAGATTTAAATCCAACTCCAAACTTACAAATCTATCAACCAAATACTCAATGCATGAGTCTTCAACAAAACAACATTATCCCACCAAATCCATACATTCCAAATGAGAATATACCAAGTACAACTATACCAAACATGAACATTTTGAAACCACACTTGGTAAAATTTTGGATAGATATATTTGCAAATCACACGAATGTTGTTCAAAATCCATCACACCCATATGTCCCCCTCACCTTTCATAATTCTAATGACCCATCATCATCATTTCATGCAACCCCTCAAACCTCTCTCCCTACAACCTCATAAGGATAAGGTGACTTATTTGGACTAGGGGGCATTTTTGATCAAACATCATCATTTCCCCAAGGGATCATGCTACTCACTTTCCCACCACTCCCACCCTTGCCATTAACATCTATATCACCTCTTGGTTTGGGGCTACCATCACTACCACCGCTCATCCAAAAAATCCCCCCAACCATCAATCAAGGCATCATACCAAGTCCTCCCCCCTTGCCATCAATATCACAACAACAGATGTCAACCATCCCCATAGCACAAGCAACCCACACATCATCTATCATCTCTCAAGGACTAACCATATCGATCACACCATCCACCACCCAAATCCCAATCATCAATACGATGAT
>VDFB02359655.1:0-51021 GCA_007258455.2 Sequoia sempervirens
CTATATATTCTATAGGCTTAATGTTTTGTTAATTAGTGAAACTGGGTACTTTAATGCATGCCTTGCACTTGTCAAGGAACTACATTCCAATTAGGGTCGTCATATACATGGAGGTTCAGAGGGCCTACATAGAGTACAATAGTAGTACATGAATGCTTTAGACATATATAGTGTAGCATTCTATGAATGTTAAATAGGTATCAGGCAAACTAATACATGCCTTGAGTGAAGTCATGCCCTAGTCTTGTGGACTCATCTTAATCCCTCCCGAAGCAAGCCTCATGTATTTTCTCTTTAATAGTCCAAATAGATTTCAGCAGCAACTATCCCATTGAAAGGGAATGTTCCTCATGCTTTGATTTTCCATTGAAACTTGTACCTATAATATCTCAAATTCTCAACCCAAAGTCCATCAATGTTTTTAACTCCATCATCCACTTATATGCAAAATCAAGGAAAATTTACTTGAATAATAATAGCTAAATTATGGCTCAAATAGTTACTCTCTTCTTTTGTACTGGCAGGTCTTTATTATCTAATGGAAAAATATTTAATACTCCTTTTACCGTTTTACAAATCTGCTAAAATAGTTATCAATGAGAACACATTTTAATATCATTTATGGTCTTTTGAGATCTAAGATTTTGTTTCAAAAGCATTTTCTATTACTCTATCTTGAGATATTTCATTCAAAACCTATTAAGTTGAACTTTGCAAATGCTTCCTTTGTCATATAATTTCCCTTTCACACTCTTCATATAGTTCTCTTTGACACTGTTCTAAAAACTACAAGTACTGTTAAATCGCAAATATGAACCAGTTGATTCATGTTTTGTAATTTATTGTGTTTGCTCAGGAAAGAAAAACTATCTTTTTAACAACTTTCTTGAGCCCGAGGATTTTGAGGTCTTAGAGGCCAACTTGGATAGTCATTAGGTTGAACAACTTAGGAGAGGCTATAAACCAGGAGCTTCATCATCAAGACCTACAACCCTCTAGCATAGCTCTATTTGTAGTAGCAAGAGTCATTGACTACATTTGATTTTTTTGGAACTTTGTACTGAGTTTATAGGTTGGCTTTGTACAAACTATATTGCAATTGAAATTTTGTCAACTATAACCATCTAGTTATTATTTATGCATTCTGAAGTATGCTTTGTGCCATAGTTTACATACTCGGAATGGGAGAGTACTCGGCAAGCCCAAAAATTTTGACTCAGGAAAAACTTGGCAAATACTCGACAAATACTCGGCAAATGTGTGTGGATATTTATGTATGTGTATACTCAGGATTGCACTGTGCACACATACATATCTATAAACATACATAGGATGCCAAGTTTGCATGCATATACACACACAAACATGCCAAGTTTGTGGGTTTTTTGCGAGGTACTGGTGATTACTCGATAATTTGACAAGAGAAAATCCATTTGCATACTACCCGCGAGTAAAAGCAGAAATTACTCGGCATGCAAATTTTTTGGAGATTACTCGGCTACCCGGAGAGTAATCGGAGAGTATGTAAACTATGCTTTGTGCAATGCAATGCAATCAGCGATATGAATATAGACAACAAAATCCTATTTTCTACAATTCATGAGTTAAACTCTCTATTTTATTTGCTCTCTATATCTCTATGCTACGAAAATGCCCTTAAATTTCAAAAACAAAAAAATCTCTTTTTCTACAAAATTTTACGTTTTTATTTTTAATCCGATTTTTTCCCCATTTTTTCCAAAAATCATTTACTTTTGTGGTTTTGCTGGGTTACCACCCTGAAACAGTTCTTATGGGGGAAAGATTATATTCTCCGGACCTTCTGTAGCCTTTTATATGAGGAGAAATTATTTTGGAAAAACAAAAGCCAGATGGACATTTTCAAAAAACATCAAAACAGATTGCCAAAAAGCAATAGCAAAAAAAAAAAAACACTTTGAAAAATGAAAAATGTTTTTTCCTAAAATAACTTTAAAAAGGTTATAAAAGAAGGTTGGGTATTGAGAAAAAGGGTTGTTGGTTATTTTCCATTTTCCGTTTGCTCTAAGCAAGAATGTGAGTTCTTCATATTTCTTGAGAATGAAAACCCTCTTGGAATACCAGTTTCAGGGACAAAAACCCTCCTAGCTAGATATGGTGATTTCACCCTAAGATCACATTTGTGTCGCAAGTGAAGTTTGTTCTAGTTGGTGTTGAAGATAAAGATTTTTTAATTTTAATGTGTTTTAACAGGGGTTTGTTGTTTGTTGTTTTTTGGTAATATTTACTTGAGTTTTCAGATGATTTGATAGTTTTCAGCTGGTTGAACTTTGATGATTTTATAAGTTACCAATGCATAAGTACCTGTTGTACCAGCAACTAATTTGTTCTATTTCAGATCTGCAGTTACTAAGAATTCCTATTATGACCAATATCAATCAGTTTCATGTGTTTGGGGTGCATTTTCAATTGTTGTTCAGTGGTTAGGTTTGCTTTCCTTCCCATTGGGTTGCTTCAGCATCTGAAGGTGATTATAGAGCATTTTCAGTATGCATCAGTCTAAGTTTGGCAATGTGTCAGCAGTACAGATTTGTATAAACCTCTTGCTTCAACTTTTAATGTATAGTTCAACTGGGTTGATGAGCACACATTTTGGGTATGATATTCCATGCTCATTTTGACTCTTTTAGACTAATTTATATTATTGCAGCAATACTGATTTTGTAATCAGAATATCATATCAGAACTGTTCCAGCTGTCTATCAATCATTTATGCTATTTTGTAGTGCATCCATGCTTGTCTTGTAAAACCAGGATGGTAGTATTGCAAGAAGTATATATTTGTATGCATTTTATTTTGTAAAGCTAGATGGTCTACCATCGGTTCATTGCATATCATGCTTATAGGTATTGGTCGGTTCACACTAGACCCAATGTATTTCATTAGCCTATTTTGGCATTGAACAAGCTGGTGTAATCAACCATTTTGGTTTGAACCAGCTTAGACATTATGCCAGTGGCTTGCATTAATTCATGTCGTCCACTGAAGAAGTGTTGATTGAGGCCGGTTGTGCTGCTTGAGTGCAATGGTACGCTTGCCACCATTTCTTTCTATTTGCATACATTGTAGTCAGTAGTGTGGTCAAAGCACTGTGTGCTCTCGCCTTGCACACTCCAGAATATGAGTGATCAGAAAGTGTGAAGGCATTGCATATGCATTTTTTATCCAAAAAGTTCCAAAAAAATGTAGGGTGGTTTGTTAAAACCCTTAAGAGCAATACATATCAATTAGAATAGAGTTTGTAAGCTAGGAATACCAAATAAGTTGTATTAGATTGGTAGACTTCCCTTTGAATGCATGTTGTTAGCAGAAAATTACAAAAATATTAAAAAGTATAATTATTGGTGGAATGTTTTGTCTATTATTTGCGCATTTAGCAGTGGTTACTAGAACATCCAATCTCTTTTCCAATGTAGTGATCACCCCTGATTTTTATTTTTATTTTGTGTTTGATTTCAGAAGTAGGTGGAAAGGCAGAAGTGTTTTGTGTTTCAAGTTTCATTCAACAATATGATTGCGTACATTGACAAAATCATAGCATTGCAAGAGAATATCTTTGCATTACATCAAAGCATGTAATAACTCAATTATAATATCAAAGAGATTTGATTAACAAACTGAAATCAGACTAAAGAGATTTATATTAGACCTGTTCATAGCCCAAACTGTGCACTTTACGATATTCAAAAGAACAGCAATGCATTCCAACTCCTCATGAAATGAGCTAATACAAGTGCCAATCAATCCCAAGCTGTCCCTTCTCATTAAGCAAACATTTTACAATGCAAGGGACCCTTGAAAGGCAGATTACAGACCTCTGATATTGCAGACAACCCCAGGTTTAGAGAAATGGTATGGCCTCCTTGTAAGGGTGATTTTGTCACCAAAAATCAGATTTCCAACAAACACCACAAATGAATAATCTAGAGAGTTCGCCCAGCAATGAGAAATCCAAGGGAACAATACCCAGAATGATAGCTTCCCTTCTCACAGAGATATGAACAGATTTATGTTTCCAAGCTACTCAGAAAATGCATTTCCAAAACTCAGAAAATCTATATCGGCACTAAGAAATCAAATCAAACCTTTAAACTCACACCACAATACCAAAATCCGCACACCACACCAAGCCCTACAAACCCACATCAAAAAACTGAATATATCTTCATATTATTCAAATCCAAAATCACCCAACAACCAAAAATCACTAAAAGATATGATAACTGGAGAACCAATCAGCTAGGGTGGGTCTTCCAACACCGAAACCAGCTATCTAGTAAAGGGTTTTCATCCTCCAACCAGCAAAGATGAACTCTGGAAGCATTCTAGCAGCATAACATTAAGTTGCCAAAGCCAAGATAACCAAATGAGAGCTCGAAATGAGAATATATAGAGTGAAGGAGAAATTAGGGCAACCAAGTTTCAATTTGAATTATTTTCCCTCCAAGAGGTTCAACCCATCTAGAGCTCTCCAATATTAAAACAATTTAACTTACTTTATTGCCTCTTCTATCTTGGTGTCCACTTTGGAGGCAAACAATAATCTTTTTTTAAAAGTATTAAACACCTCCTTACCTTGGCGTCCATTTTTGAAGCATAAACTTGCTTTTTTTTAAACAATTTAAAGGCACCACATTCCTAGGCGTTGAACAAGGGGGTCTCTCATGAATCCATTACCCCTCACGTAAGTCATAAACTGACTTTATAAAAGACTTTAAGTAACAAAGATCAAATATTTCTCTGAAAACATTAGAACTCACCAAAGCCAAAACTAGAAACCACTGCACAAAATTGATAGAAGAATAGAGGCCAAGACCAAGTGCTAAAAATAGCACTTACTAAAAGATAGCAATTTGCTAAAAATAATAAGTGAGTCAATTCTCTCAACTGATCCGATCAAAGCTGTTACACCCCGTGCTATTACTTATTTACTTTTACCTAGTTGTGTGAAAATGCTTTAAATGTGTGTGTTTATGCTTTATGTATTTCGGAAATACAATAAATGAATGTTTGATTCAAATTGTTATGGTAATGATTTTGTCTATGAAATATATGAAGCAAAAGGTTGTAACTGATTCAGCTAACTACGTTTTCTATGTACTAAGTTGGATGCAGTGACATATTCAATCCTCTAGAAGAGAGGGGAAGTATCACTCAGGAGAAGAGAATTGGTCTGGGAACCCTTATTGAGTCTAACTGAACTTTCACACACTCACTTCTAAGTATAGTCGAGTCAAGTCAATAGCTTGGGAAATGTAAGTTACCTTAGTTTTGTTTGTGTATGAATTAGGAGAGGTTATGGTTTTATTTGTCAGCATTCTTGATTTAGTCTGAGTGTTTGAGTTTCTATAAATTGAGGGTTCTTCTAAATGTGTTAACATTTGATCGATGAGATATATACATAAAATGTATATATACGTATATATGTACATGTCTACGATGAACTCATACACATGAGTAAATATGCACATGAGTATACGTAGATAGACGTATCTACGTATGCTTATAGACGGATTACCCATATGCATGGGGACGTTGAATGTACAAGAAGACATATATATATATACTTCATGTATATATATGTCAATCGATGTTAAAATTGTATGTGTGAAAGCAATGTTAAATAGATATACGATATATATATATATATGTGTGTGTGTGTGTGTGTAAGTGTATGTATCGACGTAATGGAAACGTCCATACGAGTGTATTAATATATATTTATATATATAAATATAAATATACATACATATATATGTATATATATTTATACATGTGCGTTATTATTTTATGGAATAAATGAATATAAGTATATTCATTTGAATATTGAAAGATACATTCTATAATCATATAAGTTGATATACTTGTATGTATGTATGTATATATATATATATATATATATATATATATATATATATATATATATATATATGCTAATAGCGTTGTTTATATATATTATAAATGTTAATAGCGTTGTTTATACATTAAAGCGCATGGAATGTATGAAACACATTTCATATATGTTATATGTAAAGCGCAGAAATTAAAAGTGATAACGCAGAACACTAAAAGAAATGTTTAATGATTAAACATGTTGTGCAAATAAAGAATGCAGCGCTATGTTATGCGCAAAAATATTAAGCCAAGTAATACGTGGTAATAATATGTGGACAAAGTCAATACTGTGAAGCAATGCTGAACTGAAACGCATAAATAACTTTGACTTAGTCTTGAAGCTAAAAAGCAGACCAAAGAAATAGGAAGCATGGTGTTTTGGTGGTGCCAAATTGAAAATAGCACGAACTAAAAAGAAGTCTAAACCTGCAATGCAAATTACAAATTGTGAAGCAATGAGAAATATATGAATTGGTCAAATAGGGAGCTGGCCAAATAAGTAGACTTGTAGGAGACAATCACCTTGCATTTCTACTTATCATTCTTGATGTCCAGTTTATTGTTTTATTAGATCAGAAATGAATAAGCAAAAAGCACAGAATAATGAACAGCACATGAACAATAGAACACAGAAATTATCCTGGGAAAACCCTCCTTCATGAGGGAGAAAAACCCAGCAAATATCACATATATTATGATGAATCAGGCAGAAAATCTGCTTTACTAGGCCAAATAACAGCACCATACTTGATGCAAACAACAATATCAAACTCTACTTCAAGTTGAATTCGCACTTCACTTGTATTCGGATTATGAATGTATATCTCTTTATGAACAAACAACATCACATATATATATACAAGACGAAGAGAGGGGCGCCAACCATCGTGTCTCTTCACATCACCAAGTCAGCTCAAGAATGAAAGAATCATAACCCAACAAAGGTGGCGATCCAAGAAGTCGACCTCAATTAAAATCAATAACTAAATATTATTTATTATTTCATGTGAAGCGCCTCTTCACCAACAGATATCTCCAATAAAATAAATAGCTGATATTGCTATATTTAATTTTATTGCTTGATAATCGGGCTGGAAGATGAGTCCCGACGCTGCTAACATCAACACTCCCTCTCAGCTAGGGCGGAATACTTCCAGCTATCCAATGTCATCGAGTCTCTCAACATGACACCCACAATGGCTACACGCATATGTGGAAAGAGCTCATCACAGAGTCACTCAACGTGATATCGTCCATCATGGCTACTCCCATGCATGGAAAGAACATATGCACAAGTGCCCATCACGGAGTCACTCAACGTGATGTCGTCATCTCATCATGACGTCCACCATGGCTACTCCCAAAGGATGGATAAACACAAGTACAAAGAAATCATCACGGAATCTCTCAACGTGATGTTGTCATGGAGTCACTCAACATGACATCCACCATGGCTACTCCCAGAGGGTGGAAACAAGGGCTTTCACCTCAAATTTCTCTCACAGAGAAAGATGCATTATCAAGGGCTTACACCTCAAATTCCTCCGTCTCAAAGGAAAATGCATTATCAAGGGCTTACACCTCAAATTCCTCTGTCTCAAAGGAAAATGCATTAACAAGGGCTTACACCTCAAGTTCCTCCGTCTCAAAGGAAAATGCATTAAGGGCTTACACCTCAAATTCCTCCGTCTCAAAGGAAAATGCATTAACAAGGGCTTACACCTCAAATTCCTTCGTCTCAGAGGAAAATGCATTAACACAGATCTTCATGATGATGTAACTCCCTCTGAAGCTCCAAGTACTTGCATCAACCTTCCGACCTCCTCGTTCAAGATTGCCTGCAATGCTTGCTTTAGAGAAATGGTTTCCAGCACACATCTCTGGTACTGTAGAGAGTTCAGGACTGTCCTCCTCGACCACATCCCAGATCACACTATTCTGAATAGGTTTGCGGAGCTACCAATGTCAAATCCAGATTGATTATCTTGTGCAATTTTGTTCACAGCAACTGAAGAGGTCCTCCAAGGATTTAGCACCTAGCCTTGCAATACTGTAATCTTCACTTCTTCTCAGTCAGTTACAAACCTCCCTCTTGATCCCTACCTCAGAGATTGCAAAGAAATCTTCTTAAAGTGAACTTGCCTTCATGACTGATCTCAGAACCTCAATCCTTCTCTCAAACATGCTCTCAACTCGAGCCTTGAATCCTCGAAATTTAACTCCCTCTGATTGTCATTTCCTCCTCTTTGAAGTCACTGATCTCAATGACAATAGTGGTTCTTTTAGTGTCTTCATCTTTCTCAATCTTCTTGCTGATGCAAACTCTCCATCCAAAGCAGACCCAGCCTTGTGCCCTCGAAAGATGTCTATAGACATGTGTCACCAACTCAACTTTAATGACAACAAGCTGTATCTCTAGTTTTCAGCCTGCGTTGCTTCCTCGCAAGATGCCACAAGCTCTTCCTCCTTTGAATTCCTTAAGTAATCTCAGATAATTAATTCATCATTCAATTGCTTCTCGATCCAACCTGCATTTTAAAAGGATTAATAATAGTTTACATATATATGGAAATCAAACTACAAGTGATGCATGAAGCAAACATCATTAGAAGGATCAAATAAAGGAAATAGTAGGACTTATCTTTGTTGTTCCTTGATATATCTTTCTTTCATCTTTACTGCTCTCAGAAGTGCTAAACTCAGCACAACAAAAGACAATCTGCTCAACACAGATTTCTTAGCTACATTATGCAGCCAGCATATAGAACCAGACCTCTCAAAAAATCAAGGCTCTATCACAGTCCATGCATATAGAGACTGATATTGATGTGACCAACCAATCACAATCGAAATTGCAGTTCTCCTTTTATTTCAAAGTCACACTCAGAGATCTTCACATCTAGCATGAGACAACTTGCAAAAAATAATTGGTATCTCAAAAGGATCTTATCCCAGTGATCACTATTCAAGAGAAACCACGATCTTTACTAAATGTTGTAGCCAAACCAAATTTTTTGATTCATCAAGGCATTTTGCTTAAAATAGTCTAAACCTTGCTAAAATGATGTCAAATATAGTTTTTGAGCAATATCAAGCATGGAGTTTTGTTAATGTTTTGTCGGTCAAAGTAGTATCTGTTGATCAGAACCTGAATCAAAGACGTAGAGCAAAGCATTTCATGGTGGAGGAGCATTTCACGATGACACTTATACTTTTAAATGGTCAATTCAGTGACCAAATGATTTCAATGGTCAATTTTTGAAGATTTCTCAAGGAAAAGCAAAATTGCGCCCCTGTAGCCCAAGGCCGCCCTTCTATTTGAACGCCTAAATTTTGTGATAAATGCTCATGAATACAGTCAAACTCTTCATTATTAGTCTGCCTATCCAATGAGCTATCCTGCGAGGCTATCCGAGACTCGTAACTCCAGTTATAGACGACAAAAGTTGAAGATTCCAGAAGTTGCAGTTTGCAGAAGCTTGTCTTTTTCCAGCTTTTGCGCCCCTATAGCTCAAGGGCGCACCTCTTTAAGGGGGGTTAGATCTTGGTTTTCCTTATGGTTGATGCAATCAATCTCTTCACAACTACTCTGCCTGTCCGACGAGCTATCAAATGAGTCATCCGAGTCCCAAAGCTCCGGCAGTCGACATCAGAAGATGAGCTTATGAAGAGACTTCATATCACAGAGCTTCCTCAAATGGTGAAATGCACCCCTATAGCTCAGGGGCGCCCTGTTGTGACCTTTTTCACACATCGCCCCATTCAAAATGGGGACCCTCAATTTTTGCTCCATTCTGGTCTTTTGGCTTTGGTTTTTTCTCTCTCTGTCTGTCTCTTCTCTCTGGTCTACCTTTTTGGGGACGTTCCCGTCTGCAAGCTTAAACATGAAATTTGGCCAAGTCTGAAAATTAGGGTTTTGAGCTTCCTTGCCAACTGAGGTTGAATAGGGTGAATATATTGAAAATTGAGCTTAACATTGTTGTCAAGTGTGCTCCCAAAAGCTCTCAAAGAAATTTTTATCAGATTCTGACAACTTACTATTTTTAGTAAGCATGCAATTCAGGGCATTCCGTCAACACTTTCGAAGTTTTAACCAGTCACACTGCATTCAGAGCACAGTCGGCTGTTCGTGTGCAAATTTTGAGCTGAAATAACAAATTTCTATTTTTAGCAGTCAAGCTCTGGGACAAATTTCAGGGTTCAGATGCAGCGTTTTCCTTTGCATGTCTGCATATTCCTTCTGGGTCAAGACCTTCGCAATGGTATAACATGCAAACAAGATCGACAACTTTCAGCATGCAGCCTTCCGAGGCTATTTTTAGGGTTTGCATGTTAGGCTTTCTTTGCATGTCAGATGATTCTTGATGGGTTTTTCGAGAGCTTCGCGATGGTGTGACATGCAAATGGAGATGACCACTCAGTAAGGAACTTGCTATTTTTAGCAGGTATGTCCCGACAGCCGCTTCCTAGCAGTTCAGAATCACGAAATGATCGCAATGAAGCAGAAACAAGAGCAAACAAGGATCATTTGATACACATGCAAAGCAAATTAGGGTTTCCAACTTCGAGCCCGAAAAGCGGGGAAAAAAGTCAGAATTTTCGAAAACCGATGTAAACCACCGCGATCAGCGTCCTTCAGGCTATCTGCTGGTAAAATTTCAAGTCAAACGGAGCACTTACTATTTATAGTAAGTCAATTTGGAAACTGGCTAAAAATAGTAAATCGAGTGCATGCGTCAGTGTCAACAGACAAGTCATGTGGTGAGGAACACCTCATTCAAATTTCAAGTCAATCGGAGCAGTGAAGCTATCAGAAGCAAGCAGTTACTATTTATAGTAAATCATCTTCAGAAATGGGCTAAAAATAGCAGGCGAACTAAAAATGGCAGTGTCGGCAGAACAACGAGGTCATGAGGATGCAGTGTGCAAAATTTCAAGTCGTTCTGAGCTCCAGAGATACAAAATCAGAGGGCTTACTATAAATAGCAGGGCATGAACGCTGGCAGAGGAAGGTAAAAAAATGTCTAAGTCTGAGTCTCATCCTGCAGGTACCTCAAAATGCGCCATGCCTGCCTTCAGGGTGATGGAAAGTATTCCATGAAATAAGTTCATCCTCTTGCCACCTCCAAATGTGCCCAACTCAAAGTGGATGACTTCAAGAAAATTTTCTAAGGCAAGCTTCATCCTGCTTCCTAGGTAAAATGCGCCTTGATGACATGGAATAAAATCTAAGTGATTAGCTTCATCCAGTACCTAGGCCAAAATGCGCCCACATGCAAGCCAGCAACATTCCAAAAAATTCTAAGTATAAAAATCCACCTCCCTATGCTAAATGCGCCCAGCTGAAAAGAGGTCAAAGTGGTCAACACATTTCATCCTGCAACTAGGGTGAAATGCACCCAACAAGCAAAAGGGTCAAAGCAGTCAACAAGTCTTATCCTGCTCCCTAGCCTAAATGCGCCCAAGGAGTCAACAAGGTCAAAGCGTTTGAATGAACATTATCCACCACATATGGCAATATGCGCCCATCTTTAGCTGGTCAACAAGAGTCAAGGAATCTCATCCTCCATGCATATTCAAATGCGCCCAAGTAAGGGCATGTGAAGACAAGAGGTGGCGCTAAAAGTTTCATCCCTCATCAAGTGCAAAATGCGCCCAAATCATGCCATGTGAGGACAAAAATAAGAAGCTGAAAAGTCACTAGCTAAGGCGTTGTAAATGCTTCAGCCTTCACATGTGATATGCGCCAAAGCTGAAAGGTAAATGAAGAGTGTGAAAGTAAAGCGAAGGGATAAAACTTGCTATGTGAATATTATAAGGCGTTGAAAGTGTTAAGAGTTGAAAATATTTTCCTAAGGCGTGGTAAAGTGAATATCCCTCTTGAAGTGCTATATGCGCCTAGGGTGGTAGGTGTTAGAAAAGTTCTAAGGCGTGTGGGGTGAAAACAAAATGCTAGGCGTGATTTCAAATTTTCTTCAAGTATGCTACGCGCTTAGAGTGTGAAGTGAGATAAAAGATGATGTAATAAAAAAAAAAATTCTTAAGGCGTTGGAGCTTCAAATGAAAATATTTTCTAAGTGTGAAATGAAATCCAAGGTGGTGATGGAAAATAAAATATGCTAGGCATGGTTTTATCCTTCATCAATTGACAAGTGCGCCTAAGGTGTTGAAGATGATTGCTAAGGCGTTGGAAATTTTATGGAGAATAAAATACAAAGGATGAATAATGCATGCCTAGGCGTTGAAATTGCCAGATGAAAAATAAATTAAGTGTGATGTGCCTTCAGGAAAATCTTCTAAGTGAGTCGATAAGATTTTCTCGCCAGAGCAAAATGGAAGAAGTCAAATAAAATTTTCTAAGGAAAATTTTCAAAATGCAAGGTGATTTAAAATTTCTCTAAGGCAAAATATTTTCTTCCTTAGAAAATAGGCTTGGACATGAAGGTGACGAAGTTTTTCTTGAAGCACGAGTAGGATTGCCAGTGGTAAAGTCAGAGCAACAGGATTTTCACATATGCGAAGAACGGATTTAAATTTCACAGGGAAATAATTTATTTTTTTTTAACGTCCAAAATTCAAAAAATTAAATGAACCCGTTCGTTGGGTACCCATGGATTCGAAACGTTCTAGAGGAAATTGTCTTCTGGGTATTGAAGATTATCGATGAGGAGTTGATTTTAAAGTCTTCTGTGCTTCGCTGCAGCCTTCAGGATGAAGATTTCGGATGGGCACTAGGTTGATGAATTTTCCTAAGGGAAATCTGAAAATTTTCTAAGGCAAACTGAAGAAAATGTGTTTTCAAGGTAAAATCCTCCAGACGATGAATTTGAAATGAACTGCCTAGGAGAATTTGCTTAAATCCTTCGTGAGGATAGTCTTCTTGAGCCAGAGATGAATAAAATCAAAGTTGCCAGAGCTCCAGCAGGTGAAATGAATTTCTCAAAGATGATACGCCCTTGAAGAGGATGGATTGAAAATTTGGCTAAGGCATGAAGAATTTGAACGCGAAGGCGATGAACTCTTGGAGGAGGAATGTCAAGGCCAGAGCACGATGACTTGAAGTGATGAAGCACGATGATATTACAACCTTCGGAAGAAGATAAAGTTATGAGTTTCAATCTCGAAGGGAGAAAGTTGCAAGAAAATGGCTAAGTGTGAGACTTAGTATAACTTAAGTGACAAAGATGAAGACCCTCAAGTGGAAAAAGTCAAAGAACAACGCCAAGAAAGAAGATCAAGAATAGTGTGAACGCGTCTACAAGCGGAATCTTCTAGAAGGGTGGAGGACATTTATGGCTCATTTATTACCCCACTCCTCTTGGTGGCGGTTTTTAGGGTGAATCTTGTTTAGGGCTGAGGTGGCACAATCTGGGCCATCCAGTTGATTGTAATCTGAGCCATCCGTTGGACTTGGCCAACTATAAAAGGGGGAGTCCCCCTCATTTGTAATTCATTAGAAATTAGATTTAGAGGCAGAAGCAGAGCTTAGAGGAGTAGAAAGTAAAGTAGTGTAGATTGAAAAGGAAGGAAAGTCTTCCCTTTGGATACTTTGTAAGAAGTTGTCATGTATGCTTTCATAATAAAAGAATTTTCATTGATGGTGAATTCTTCTTTGTTGTGGCTAGTTGTTGAGGCTTCTTCGTCCTTCCAATTCACGTAGCATCTTGAAGTAGCTTAAAATAAAGTAGATTTCATTTCATGTAAGTACTTAGCAATTGTGAAATGTGGTGCTCGATTTGAACAAGACTTCGTTCGTCCATACCACTAGTGGGCTCGCTGACGGTGGGTTCGCCTTGCGTGGTCAACTAGAACTTTGTGAAACTTAACTTCGATTATGGTTTATATGTTGGCATGCGTCGTTGTGATGGTGTCTTCATGCTAAATCGTGATTTGAACATCTTGAGTCACTCCTCTAAAGATTGCACCAGTTCCGCGGAAGCTGTCCGAAGTGAGGCAAAACGGAACTTGGTTGAAGTCTGTGAGAATAGATTGTCGTGTTCCACGTCTTAGAGTAGAAGATTAACTTCTTAGGCCCTACACCCCTTTTTAATTTCAGTTCATTTCCGGTTAGAATTAGGAAACTTGTGCTCACCTGCCAAATCATTTGAATCATATGAAAGCCCTTAGTCCACTGTCTGCTATCAACTGTCGAACAATTGTGTAAGTCCCCTCGTGAGAACACAGCAACTCACACCAAACCAACTGAGGGTATTCTAAGTATTCAGAACCTTGGAGTTAAAAGCATGATCTTACTCGCAATCTTAGCATGCTGAATACTTTGTTCAAGAGAGGATAGGGTATCCGTTGGGAAACTTTATTCTGTGTTGGTGCGGTCTCAAAAACCACGTCAACACGCCCTTCAAGATGACCCTTAAGATGGCAGAGTTTGCAGACGAGGTCTTCCTGACATCTGTGCTACTCTAGTCTGGCTTCGCGATGCACCAACTTACCTGTTAATCCAACATTCTGAGAGATTGAGGCAGAGATTCTACCAGGCACGTAATTTTAGCAGGCGGAGGAACATGTAAATTTCATTGTAATTTTGTAGGCCAGGGGCGCCTAGCCTTTAGGCCTGTCAGATGAGGTTGTTGACGTTCGAAGTCTTCACGAGACTTGAGCGTAATTACTCCAACTATTCAACGAGCCCAGCCGTCAGCCTCTGAGATTTGGCAAACGCTCGTACATGCGAGGTCTTTGAGGAAATACTATAAAACAAAGACAGCTCAGAAAATGTTAAGTCTGGTCGTCTATTCCATCTTGGGAAAGGCGCCTTTCTATTCGAGGTCTTAGAAGTAGTTTTCTTGCTTCGTCGCCTCCAAAGACATCTCTCGTAGGTCCTTCTAGCTACGCGAAGAAACAGATGGTGCTCGAATCAGGTCATCCCAGCTCCTGATATCAAAGGTCAAAGTAGGGCATCTGTTTGAGAGTTGTACTTTCGTCAAAATGGTGTTCGTGCCTTTTCAAGCCAGGGGCACCTTTACTTTTGGGGTCCTTAACACAACTTTCAAATGCCTTGCGTATATTCGTTGGATGCGGAATACTCCTAGTCATGCAGTGAGCTTGTTTGCCAGTCAGTAGGGTTCACCGTTCGTTGTCAGCAACCGTTTGAAGCGTCAAATGGCAGTTTGGAGAAATGGTTAAGTCTGGTACCTAAAAATCAATTTAATCAAGGGCGCCTAATTTTTTGAGGTGTTAAATGATGGATTTTGCAATGATGACTCCCAGCAGACATTTCTTCCTTGCTCTACAGGCTTCGTAATGAATACACTTGCTCAGTCTCAGCATCATCTGGTCACCCAGAAATCAGTATCAAAGATGGCCATTTGTAACTTTGTAGTCAGCTACAAAGTAGGAAGTTAATAAAAAACGTAATTTTTTGAGCAAATGTACGCCTATGAGGTCAAATAAGGAATTTTCGAAATCAGTGAAGTCTGTCGGACAAGTTCAAATGCTTTACGTGGTTTGTCAACTGAATAAAATAATATTTAACTTTTCAAATTGCATGTCAACATGAAAAGTGGCGATTTTGTCCAATTAGTTATTTTTGGCGCCCCTTTGTGCTGTAAGATGAAATTCGCATGTAGTTGGCAACTGAACATTTTTATTATTATTTTATTCCGGATTCCGAGTCAGTATCAGTCTAATTGGAGGGGGTCCAATCATAAGCCTTCTATTTCAGTCGAGGGTTTTTAGTCTTGCAGTCACCTTTGAGGTGCAAATTTATTCTATTAGTTCAAGCATGGCATCATATTTCATTCACACAGCTTGAGAAAATTTGTAATTCTTCAAAGCAAAGGCAAATTTTCTTCAAAGTTTGGCGAATTTCTCATCAGCAATCATTGGTGAAGACATCAAAACACTTTCTTTGCAGGTACAAGTTCAAATTAATCAGCAGACTTCAAACAAGATGGCGATTTTAGCAGAAGCAGAACATCAAAACCGTCTTTCTTCTTCTCAATTTTTTCCATTCTCTCGTCTTAAATTCTCTCGCATGTTTGAAGAACTGGCAACTTTTGACAAAACAAATCATCTGGGTTGATTCAAAATAGCTTCCTCGAGAAAACCCATGTGCCAGAATTTTTCAGGAAAATTTACTCCAAAGCATCAGTTCTCAAGGCTCTAATTTTCTCAAATGAAAATTCCTTGCATGGTCGAGTAAAAGTCAAATTTTCGCATTTTTGACGTTTCGGGTTGTCTTAGAATCTTTTTCTGGACAAAACCCATATCTCAGATTTTTCGCTGAAAATTACCCTCCAATAGGCTATTTTTAGCCTCAACAGGCTATTTTTAGTTTTCCAGAAAAGTTGTCAGAATATAGCCGTGTTCACAGTCACCAGGCGAGTTTTTCAAAATGCAGTTCACATAAACTAAATTCAAGACCAAATCGGTCTTAATTCATGATTTCATCTGAAAAGCTGAGACCGATTTGTATCAAGTGCATTTAGAGGGTTGGCAAAAGCAGTCGCTCAAATCCATATGGTTGCATGCCTCGAATGACCGATTGTCTTCCAAAGCCGGTTTAGAGGGTTGATACTGTTGGAATTTTGCTTGTACAGTAAGTTCGTTTGCATTTCTCACAACCAGAGTGTGCGCAGTCAAACCTCGCAGTTTCGTCATGCAACACTCTTTCATTAAGGAAAAGCATTAGAGACATCAAGCTGCAAAAGAGATAGTGGCCGTCACTTTAGTTACGGAGCCACCAAAGTTATAAGTCAGTGAAATGCTAGTTTGAGTGTGCAAAGATTGCCAAGATTGCTCAAGTTGCTGACATTCAGATGCTGATGCAATTAACAATCTCGTTGAGGGATTGGTTGTTCAAGATCACGGCCTGTAGACTTCAGTTCCCACCTCTTAGGATAGACATTACACACAGGAGTTAAACTTGGTGTTATCTTTTCAAGTTAACTCGTTGTCTCATGGAGTTTTATTTAGGGTTTTACGTTAACTGATGGTAGTGTACCAGTTAACATGCTTTCAATAAGGACATGCATGCTTGCACAGTTGTCCATTTTTAGATTAGATGTTTCGGTTAACTGATGGTAGTTTTCCAGTTAACTGTATAGTTTCCTTTATTAGGGTTTAGCAATAAATCTTGCATGCATTGCAAGACTGTAATTGACTCAAGGTGATTTTAGGGTTCCCTACACCTTTCGATGTCTATAAATAAGAGCTTTTGCTCATTTGTACATAAATTTTGCACGAGAGAGAAATATATGTTGTGCCTACCTTGCCTGTAATATTGCTCGTTCTGTATCTGTTCATGAGTATTTACTATTGTGATGAATTGTTATGCCACTTGGGCTTCATGCAATTATGATGGTGAATTCTTGCTTTAGTTAGATATAGTGGCTAGACGATCATAGATTGTATGCGTGTCTCGCCAATGCAATTTATTATCCTAGTTGGCTATCCTTGATGTTATGTGTTCAATAAACTCGTTCAGATTGAGCTGATAGTTGTGCCACCTTGCCTTCAAGTTGAGAATCTATTCTTGGTTATCGTATGATGTGTGTGAATAATAAACTTATTCAGATTGAGCTGATAGTAGTGCCACCTTGCCTTCAAGTTGAGAATTTGTACTTAGTTTATCGTATATTGTTGTTTACAATAAGCCTATTCAAACAAGCGGATAGTTGTGCCACCTTGCCTTCACGTTGTGAGTCCGTACCCGGCTTATCGTCAGATAATCATTCCTGCTCCATTTCCTCATGCTCTGTTTTCTTGAGGAAACAGGATAGATTTAAAGTAGTTAGCTTAGTTGTAGTTAATGATTTGCGAAACCAGAAAATCCTTAGCTGCAACGTTCTTGGTTTTCTTAACCTTGTGCCTCTTCCAGCTGAGAACAAAAAGATAGGACTTAGATTATTTTTCTTTTCCACGCATTCCAGCACTACGAGGGAGCTTCCCCTCCTTATTTGAAGAGCACTCATTACGCAGTGTGCATAGTTGTCCGTACAAACCTGCACTCCAAAGGTGTTAGTTTTTACGCCAACACTAAACACACACAATTCAAATAAACGATGTCAGACCTGCACAACTCAGCAAACTGAATTTTACCCTAGATTTCAAAAGTATAAACAAAAAGAATACTTATCTTGTTGAAATCAGAATCTCCTTAAGTGCTGCACTTAAACGTTTTCCAGGTTTGCACTTATCTTTTCTGAGATAATAATTATGCTCCTGAATGTTGACTCTGCTTAGTACAGCCTACAGAAACAACAGTTTCTTTGAATAGGAGAACAGGAGAGCTACAAGCAGGTCTCCAGCAATCCTCTAAACGAGCTAACACCTCTGCCACACACAGAAGATGCATTGAATAGTAGTGCTTAAACCTATACCAAACCCAATGTTGAATGGTGTAACTGAAACAGCAAGGAGACTTCAATTGTGTATTGATTCTCAATGGAACTTGCATCAACATCATCCTCAACTGATTGCCACATTACCACCAACAGGCAACTGTACATAAATTCCATGATATAACGGTTGTGAGTTCTCGAAACAACTTATTACTTCAAAACAACTGAGACATATCAAATACTCCATTCTAATCTACCTCCAAAAGGTTCTTCATCACATAGGATTCAAATAAACGCAATCAGATCTGTATTTGTATGAAGCAAACACCTACAGCTCCAAAATATTTCTACAAACTTAGATATGTAGGGGACCAAGGAGTGCAAGGCATAGAGTTTTTTTGCGTTTCTTTCTTTCTGAAACAAGATTCCTGGTTGCTTTCAAGCGCCCTACAATCCATCCTTCGCTCCCATCAGAAAGGTAGACTTCTTGTTTCTTTGAAATCCTTCTTCCCTCTGAATGAACTACTTTTTCATCACATGGCAAACCTTATACGGGTTGAATGTCTCTCAGAAATTACATCTTCACTGCTGCACTGGTGATATGCAAACGATGGCCTGAAATCAGGACACTTCCGAGCAACTCTTGTTATCTAAAAAATGCTCACAACCTAAGATACTCAAGAAACCCCGCAATCCCTAGATCTGGTCGATCACAAATCTGATAACATGCTTCGGTCATAATGATAATGACAGTCTCGCACATTTCCCAGTTGTTAGCGATGACACTTCTGGTGGCGGATGAAGGAGCAGCGATTGAGAGTCTCCCGTGAACTAGCGGTGGCTCCCCTTGGATTATTTCATCAGGCAATTGCCCGCCTGGAATTAATGTTGAGGCTGCCCTATGCAATGGCTGATGAATCATGAATGTGGCTAGAACTTGGGCTCAATCAACATTAACCTTCCCTCAATCCCTAAGGTACCTAAAGTTGAACAATAGAGGGCTACAATCCTAATAGTCCACCATGACCAGTTTGTCCAAATTTTGTTTCTCAATTCGTCATGATTATGTCATGGCTTGATCCGACAGATCCCACAATTCTTCACAGGACTCTCAACATCTTCAATTTTTGACGCTTTCTCAATAAACTTAACTTTAATATTGCACGCTTTGATAACTCAAAATGAGATGCCCGATGCGATGTAATGTCTATGGGACACCAATGACTAGAGACAAGATCGCAAAAATAAACGGCCACACCAAGTTATTACTCTCGATCGAAGATCAGAGAGGAACGAGTAACGCAAACTTTTGGGCCAACGACATAACACTGGATCCTTGAGCTGAACGAACACCCCTCATTCCTCCGCCCTTGCAGTGGCGTCAGATGTCTGAGAAACAGATAGAAGACACGAGCTCTTTACATAGTGGAGCAGCAATCTCCCTCGGCATTGACGATATACACTTCAAACTGGATCACTTGTAGCACCGACGGATTCTCCTCAAACCAAGAAAGAGACGAAAAATCTTAAGTATGTTTTTCCTTTTGTGATCTCCTTCAGATGATCAATTCCTTCAAGTGGCTCACACGAACTGTGCACTCTTGTATAATGACTTTCTTTTGACTTCTATGCAGAAAGAGATTTCTCTGCTTACACCGATCTGATCAGGTCTTGATTTAAGCCCGCTCTGATACCATGTTGTTTTATTAGATCATAAATGAATAAGCAGAAAGCACAGAATAATGAACAGCACATGAACAACAAAACACAGAAATTATCCTAGGAAAACCCTCCATCATGAGGGAGAAAAACCCAGCAAATATATCACATATATTATGATGAATCAGGCAGAAAATCTGCTTTACAACTAGGCCAATCACAAGGCCAAATAACAACACCATACTTGATGCAAACAACAATATCGAATTCTGCTTCAAGTTGAATTTGCACTTCACCTGTATTCGGATTATGAATGCATATCTCTTTATGAACAAACAGCATCACATATATATATACAAGACGAAGAGAGGAGCACCAACCATCGTGTCTCTTCACATCACCAAGTCGGCTCAAGAATGAAAGAATCATAACCCAGCAAAGGTAGCGATCCAAGAAGTCGGCCTCAATTAAAATCAATAATTAAATATTATTTATCATTTCATGTGAAGCGCCTCTTCACCAACGGATATCTCCAATAAAATAAATAGCCGATAAGGCTATATTTAATTTTATTGCTTGATAATCGGCCTGGAAGATGAGTCCCGACGCTGCTAACATCAACACAGTTGAATGGGGCGACTCATTCTCTATGGCTGAGTATGTGTTTTTTGTGCATCAATTCAAGCTGCCACCTTTTATTGTTCTTGCTGAGTCGAACTTTCTAAGCTGAGAGGTATCAATTTTGTTACCCTGTTTCTAGCCTTTAGTTGTTGATCTTTCTGTATAAATAGAGGTGTCTTTCACTTCAAATAGGACGCATTCTTGCATTCTAAATTTCTGATTTTCTAAGTGTTACTCTGCTGCAATATGGAGTTGTGAATTGAGAGGTTTTTAGTGTGAGATTAGTGAGGTTTTTAGAGAGATTTCTTTGTGGGAATTGATCAAGGGAAGGATTTGCAAACAGTTTGGTGGAGGTTGTGCTAGGAAACCTGTTATATCAATTGGAGCTATCTGATTACAAGCATGCTAGTTCTCTACTTACTTTTCTGTTTTAAGTTGAAAAGATTGCTTGTTTTATGGGTGTTGCTTGAATTGTTGAAAGAGGAAAATAGATGTTTTTATGTTTGTTTAACCCATATAAGGGGATTATCTTAGCATATTACGTATGTAGGTATGAGTGCTTGTGATGTCCCTGCTCTAGTCAGTTCTCAGGAACAGTGTGTTAGCCTTTTTCTTAGACCCTTGTGGGCTAATTGGATTGTTTAGAGGGTCAGTGGTATTTTCTAGAGGAGTTGGTCGTTCTCATTTTCAGAGTTCAGTGATTGGCTCACTGCAGGCCTTGGCAGTTCAAGAGTTGACAACTTCTAACGGCACAAAGATATATGGAGTTTTGAGGAAGTTATGATTATTTAAGTGATTTAAGTTACATTAACTTAATTTTTTATTATAAAGTCAAATTGACTTTATTCTTTTGATATCACTTAAATATTCATAAAAAGGGTGATTTAAAATTAAATCACTTAAAACATAAAAGTGGCGCCCAAGTATTTAAGTCTAAACTATTGAAAGGGACTTAAATAAATTTTAAAAAGATTTAAATGATGAAAGTGGCGTTCTTTTCTTGAAATGTGTGCCTTTTGGAATATAAGGCATTTTGGCAATGAGAAACTGTGTTCATGATTATTTCGACTTTGCCTTTGAGGTTTCTTCTGTGCTTTCCTCTGTGATCAAGGTTTGAGCAATATTTCCATTGGAGAACGTAATCTCTTCGATGTTGAGCATTTTTGAGACTGTGAGAGACCAGCCGAATTATTGCAACTGTGAGGGCTTCATTCAGAGGTTCTACATGCATCTATCAAAGTTTTATCATTCGGTTTATACTTGTTTGCAATAAGGGGGTTTCTTCACCAGAGATGTCATCTCCAACAGATCTCAGCTTTCAGCTTGTTTCTTTTGGTTTCTTCCTTGGTCGTACCTTTTTCCTTGGGATTTGTGCCTTCCTAGAGGTTTGGCGTGTGAAGCTAGAAGCTAAAGCGCCTTCTCTTTGGTTCCTGTTTGTGCTTCATTCTTGGCGGCTACTCCTATTAGCCCTTTGTATCCTGTTTCAGAGTGGGAGAAGTCATTTCTGGAGGCCAGGCGTCCATATTTGCAAGTTTTCTCCATTCTTGGCTGGCAAGTTGACTTATTTTTTTAAATAAATAATCTAGAAGCATTCAGGTATTTTTATCACTTGTGATCTATTTGTTTCAATTAAATAATACCTTTTGCACTTCCATTCTGTAGAAAATAGCTCAGTTTTACAGTTTATGAGCTTTTATATGATGCGCCCCTTCTCTTTTGTCTACAAACTTTCTTTAAAAAACTAAAAAACACAAATAAGATAAGGAAAAATACAGGGGTTTGAGTTGTGAGCCAGCAGGGTTCTTCATAGTGGTATCAGAGCACTGATCCTGCCAGCCTGAAGGGTTAGCAGCTTCTATGCGGTCTCATCAGAATAGGTTTGATAGGTACTACTCACACAGGAGTCCTGGTTTTCAGGGAAGTACTTTTGAACCATTTCCAGCGTTTCCGTTTGACGAATAGGAAGAAGAATTAGATTTTGATAACATGGCTGACAAGGAAGTTGAAGGTTCTCACAGGAATCCTCTCAATGAAGAGGGCAAAGAAGCTAGAGATGTACTTAGAGGCATGGTGGCAGGCCAAGAACAGGTGGCGAATATCCTCCAGCAGCTAAGCACAAATGTTCAAAATTTGACACTTCATAGAGGTCAGAATCAGGGTCGAGATCAGGAAGGCAGTATTCATGGAGAACCACACAGAATTATTGCTCCAGCACGCACCTTTGAGAGAGCTACTTGTCCTACTTTTATTAGAAATGAAGCTGATGAAGAGGAAGAGGTTGAACAGGGTGGTGAAGTGAACTTTGTAGATAACATCATGACTATGCATGATGAATGGGATGCATTGCCTCTGAAAGTTAAGGAGCACCTTAATTTTGATCGATTCATGAGCCAGAAGAGAGAGTATAACCATAACAGGAATGACAGGAGGCCTAGAAACAAACAAAATGTTCTCAGACAGGCTACCAACAAACTGACCTTAGTTCACTATGATGGCAGTGGTAGAGTTACAGCACGTGCCTGGGTGAGTAAGTTGGATACATTCCTGAAACTATGTCCTATGCCAGAGGAAGATGCTATACGATTTGCAACTCTCCACCTTGATGGTGTAGCACGACTGGTGGATTCATGGCATGGCAACACTACACCATGGTAGGATTACCTCGTACCAGGAGTTTACTGATAGACTGGTAGAGAGGTTTGATAGACGTGATCCCGAACTATTCTTCAGGGATCTTGCGCAGTTAAAACAGTTGGGTAGCTTGGAATCGTACATTGGAGAGTTCCAGAGACTATCCGTGATGGTGACAGGCATCTCAGAGAGAAGGCTGAACATATTGTTTATTGAGGGTCTTTTCAAACCCATGAAAGGTTGGATCAAGGCATTTGATCCCCCTACTTTATAGAAGGCCATGAGGAAAGCTCGCAGTATGGAGCTCACTACACCTCGTAAACAATTTGGCTTGAAACCATCTACTTCCTACACTGATAACAAATCTGATCCAAAGAAGGGTGATAATGCTAATCAAAAGAAAAAATATGCAGCACCTTTAGATCGTGAAACAATGAATGATCTACGTAGAAGGAAGCTCTGCTTTTACTGCAAGGGCCCATATGACTTCAATCATGACTGCCCCCTCAAGCCTAAAGGGCAAAACAGGCACATGGAATGGTTCTATGAGGGAGAACCATTGACTGATTTTTCTGACCAGCAAGCTGCAATCTATAACACAGATGAGAAAAAAACAGAAAATGAGGCAAAAATTGAGGTAGAGAGTGAGCTACAAGAGGCTCATATGTCCAACATGCAGAGAGAGGGATCTTTCAGACTCCGTGGGATCTTAGCGGGTCAAAGAGTCATATCTCTTTTGGATACAGGTGCAACCCACAACTTTATTGATTCACGGTTAGTGGAGAAAAGGGGAATTCAAACTCAGCAGTTTGAAGGCATTTGAGTGAAGGTTGCAGATGGATACACTCTCAACTGCAAAAGGATGATTCTGGATTTGCCAATGAAACTCAATAATTTTGAGTTTAAGGCAGACTTTTATGTTGTGAACATGGGAGAAACAGATATAGTTCTCGACATGAAGTGGCTTCATGCGATAGGAGAGTTCACACTTAATTTGCATGACATGGAGATGAAATTCAGAGTTGATGGCACAAATCATGTTCTTAAAGCCATCAAGGACAGCAACATAAAAGAAATTTCACTCCGAAGAATGGAACGTTTGATTCGGCATGACATGGTGGATTGGGCAGCAGAGTGCAAGGTAATGCCTTCACAAAGGGAGCAGCTGGAATCTCCTTATCATCCAGATGTGTAGGAACTCCAAATCAAACATGCAAAGGTTTTCAATGCTATTCCACCAGGTAGACCTCCTGATAGGGGTATTGAGCATATTATAGAGCTGGACGAGGGCACGAAACCTATCATGATCACTCCTTACCGGCACCCCAAACCTTTAAAAGATGAGATTGAAAAAACTATTAAGGAACTTTTGGCTATGGGGCACATTAGACCGAGTAAGTCACCCTTTGCTTCATCAGTTGTATTGGTGAAGAAAAAAGATGGTACACTTAGGATGCATATTGACTACAGGATGCTCAACAGGAAGACTATAAAGAATAGGTATCCTATTCCACGGATTGATGAGTTAATAGATGAGCTACATGGAGCTTGCTATTTCTTGAAGATTGATTTGAGGACTGGGTACCGTCAGATCAAAGTCCGAGAGGAGGATATTGAGAAAACCGCATTCCGATGCCACTATGGACACTATGATTTCTTGGTTATGCCATTCGATTTAACCAACGCTCCAGCGAAAGTTCGCGCTATCATTGATTGGCCTACACCTGAGACTCTAACACAGCTTAGGGGGTTTGTAGGTCTATGCGCCTTCTACCGTCAGTTCGTTAGTGGATTCTCGCGTCATGCAGCGCCACTGACCGATTTGACTAAGAAGGGAGCCTTTGTGTGGACACCTTTAGCACAGGTGTGCTTTGAGAAGTTTAAACTTCTCATCACAACATGTCCAGTTTTGGCATTACTAGATTTCACCAAGCCGTTTGAGCTACATTGCGATGCTAGCGGTGAGGGTATTGGGGCGGTCATCATGCAGAACCGACATCCTATAGCTTTCGAGAGCAGGAAGCTGAGAGGTCCTGAGAGGAGCTTTAGCATCTCCGACAAGGAAATGTTGGCCATCATGCATGCCATGGCCAAGTTCAGGCAGTATTTGGTTGGTAGTAAATTTTGTGTTAAAACCAATCACAATAGTCTGAAACATTTCCTAGGACAGCGAGATTTGAATGAAAGACAACATAAATGGGTCAGCAAACTTCAGTCCTATGATTTTGACATCTCCTATGTCAAGGGTACACAAAATGTGGTTGCTGACACATTGTCTCGCCGCGCACACTTGAGCTCCATTACAGAGATTTCAAAGGACTGGAGACACATGATAGTTGCGGAGTATGCTAAGAACCCGTGGGCTTCTAGCATAGTGGATGGGACAGTACAGATGGCAGATACTCACTTGTAGATGATCTTATCATTTACAAAGGGAGGATATTTCTAGTCCTAGGTTCTGAGATGAGGGACAGGGTATTGAGATCATTTCACGATTCACCTATGGCAAGACATCCCGGTTACTTTAAGACCTACAGGAAAGTACGAGAGAGATTCTCTTGGAAGGGTCTCAAGTCTTTTGTTCTTCGGTATGTCAGGGAATGCCTTGTTTGTCAGCAGAACAAGCAAGAACATACATACCTGCAGGATTACTTCAGCCGCTTCCTATTCCTGAGAGGAAGTGGGAATGCTTGTCGATGGACTTCATTACGGGCTTGCCGAAAGCTCAAGGGAAGGACAGCATTTTTGTGGTAGTAGATAGATTGACGAAGTATGCTCATTTCTTCCCAATCACTACTACTCACACAACTACACAGGTGGCAGACTTGTTTTTCCGAGAGGTATTCAGGTTGCACGGTTTGCCTCGGAGCATAGTCAGTGACAAAGATAGCAGGTTTTTGAGTAACTTCTGGCAGGAGTTATTCAAACTTTGCGGGACAGAGCTCACTCCGAGTACCAGCTACCACCCACAGAACAAATGGGCAGACTGAGATAGTCAATAAATGGGTGGAGGGATACTTGAGGAATTACAGTTCAGGGCAGCAGAAGGCATGGATGAAGTGGTTATACCTTTGTGAGTAATGCTACAATACCACTCATCACATGAGTATTCAGATGACACCATACTGAGCATTATATGGATATGATGCTCCGAGTTTTCTAGATTTGTTGTTGAGTGACAGCAGAGTACCAGTGATGGGGATCTATTACAGGAGAACCAGGACATTATGAGAGCACTCAGGGAGAACATTTAGAAAGCTCAAAATCAACAAAAGCAATATGTTGATCAGAGGCGAGTGGAGCGATCTTTCGAGATCGATGATTTCATGTATTTGATGCTACAACCTTATAAGCAGTCCACCCTTCGTAAGAAGGGCGCCGAAAAACTTAAGCCACGATACTATGGACCTTTCAGAGTTGTCAGACGTGTCGATGAAGTGGCCTATGAGTTAGATCTACCAGTGAACAGTAAGGTTCACAACGTGTTCCACGTGTCCGCGCCTCAAAAAGGTGTTGGGTCAGCAGGTGACTCCTTCAGATTTACCACCCCTGGATGATGAGGGGAAGTTGATTTTGATACCTGAGACCATTCTGGATTCCAGAGAGCGTCATCTTCGGAGGCCGGTTATCAGGGAATATCTGGTGAAGTGGAAAGATCTGTCGACAGAGGATGCTACTTGGGAGAGTGACAATATTCTTCAGCATCCGGCTTTGAGTTTGCTTGTGGACAAGCAAATTCGGGGAGGGCGGACTATGATGTCCCCGCTCTAGTCAATTCTCGGGAACAGTGTGTTAGCCTTTTTCTTGGACCCTTGTGGGCTAACTGGATTGGTTAGAGGGTCAGTGATATTTTCTAGAGGAGATGGTCATTCTTATTTTCAGAGTTCAATGATTGGCTCACTGCAGGCCTTGGCAGTTCAGGAGTTGACAACTTCTGACGGCATAGAGATATATGGAGTTTTTAGGAAGTTATGATTATTTAAGTGATTTAAGTTATATTAACTTAATTCTTTATTATAAAGTCAAATTGACTTTACTCTTTTGATATCACTTAAATATTCATAAAAGGGTGATTTAAAATTAAATCACTTAAAGCATAAAAGTGGCACCCAAGTATTTAAGTCTAAACTATTGAAAGGGACTTAAATATATTTTAAAAAGATTTAAATGATGAAAGTGGCGTTCTTTTCTTGAAATGCGTTCCTTTTGGAATATAAGGCCTTTTGGCAATGAGAAACTCTATTCATGATTATTTCGACTTTGCCTTTGAGGTTTCTTTTGTGCTTTCCTCTGTGATCAAGGTTTGAGCAATATTTCCATTGGAGAACGTAATCTCTTCGATGTTGAGCATTTTTGAGACTGTGAGAGACCAGTCGAATTAGTGCAACTGTGAGGGCTTCATTCAAAGGTTCTACATGCTTCTATCAAAGTTTTATCATTCAGTTTATACTTGTTTGCAATAAGGAAGGGGGTTTCTTCACCAGAGACATCATCTCCAACAGATCTCAGCTTTCAGCTTGTTTCTTTTAGTTTCTTCCTTGGCCATACCTTTTTCCTTGGGATTTGTGCCTTTCAGAGTGGGAGAAGTCATTTCTGGTGTCCATATTTGCCAATTTTCTCCATTCTTGGCTAGCAAGTTGACTTATCTTTTTAAATAAATAATCTGGAAGCATTCAGGTATGTTTATCACTTGTGATCTATTTGTTTCAATTAAATAATACCTTCTGCACTTCCATTTTGTAGAAAATAGCTCAGTTTTACAGTTTATGAGCTTTTATATGATGCCCCCCTTCTCTTCTGTCTACAAACTTTCTTTAAAAAACTAAAAAACACAAATGAGATAAGGAAAAATACAGGGGTTTGAGTTGTGAGCCAGCAGGGTTATTCACAGTGCTTATGTGTTTTACTATGGACTATGTTAAGTCATGCTTAAATAGTTATAGTTTGATTTATAAGGAAATTTGTGAAAGTCTATTTTATGTTTCAGTTTGGTTAGCATAGTGTAATACTTAAGAGAAAATAGGTTGTTTTGGGGGTTAGGATAATCCAGTGAAGGGGATAGCCTATGCATAGAATATAATTGGTCATTACAAATCGAGCTAGTAAGGTGTGTGAATAGGATGACTCTCACTCGAAGTACCTAAGTGTTGAATTCTTTGGCCAAAGTCGTGTAAGTTGCCACTGTTTACACTATCAATTCACTATGATCCAGTTATGCATTCTAATTCGGGATTGTCATACATGTAGGTTGTAGCCACTGTATCGTTAAGTTCTAGTTTGTAGGACACAACACCAAGCTCAGGGAAGGCTAGCATTATGGGATTACCAAACCAATCTCTTTGTCGAAGGGTAGGGCCATCTCACCTAATAGGTAGATGTGCGGAGGACCACAGTACATTTGTGGTTGGCGGAAAAGCGTTTGAGTGATGCTTCTCCTCATTAGTTGGCGACCAAGATTTGAAGGGGGATTACCTGGACCATATGTATTTCTAGTGTTGGAAGCTCGAAAGAGTTGTGTATGTACTCTGTACCCATTTATATGGAAGGATGTAAACATGTATGTTAAACTTGAGTTTATTCAATATGAAATCAAATATTATGGAAAGAATTGATATTACAATGAAATGCAATGGAAGTTTGGAATAGTGTTTATTTCATATGTGCATGTAATTTACATTATGGAAAAGAAAAATTGATTTGCTATGTTATGGCATCATGGTTTATTCACTTGTGGATTAAAACTTAAGAAAAATTTTGAGTAGAACATTGGGCATGTTAAAAAAGCCCCACTAAAAATTACTAAAAAGTAAAAATAGTAACTTACTAAAAATAGCCATTGCTAAAAATAGCAACTCTGACGAAAAACTTAGAAAACCTCCACAAAAAGCTCATCACAGGATACTGTGTCCCCTAACTACATCCACTTAGCCTACGTGAACCCGGGAATAGGCTAATGGAAAACTCATACTGAACTAGGTGCAAGAAGGGGACATTACATCCAAGCAGGCACACAAATATCAATCTCCTAGAAAAATTAGGAAATATCAATGCTCTTAGGTTTTTATTCTTTATTTTTTCCTTTTAGACCATGATCTTTTGTTGTAACTAGTAGTAGCAAAACAAGATTTTTGCTCTTTATCTTTGGTAAGTCCTTTTCTATATTTTAAAAAATTTACTTCTCAACAAAAATATTCACAACTTTTACAAACATTATTCCACATAGATAAAATATATTATGACCTTGCAAAACCAAAACTGTCTATATATATACACTTCTTGGTTCAAAATAACCTTGCACAATATGTACGCATGTACATGGATTATTGTTAAATGTCCAAGGGGTTTAAAATGCATGGTGATAGGGTACTGACCCTAAGCATCATACCTCCCTCCTAACCTCTGGTCTTGAGAGTTGTTGTTTCTCAATTATTTCAACTCAGGGAAACAAAGATGATTGACCTAGCATGAAGAATAATTTACAATAAACAAAGTAAACAATAGACAAAAGAACAATTAGATGAGAAAACAAAGTTTCTTAAAAGAAAAAACCCTGCCACATCAGACATTTAGAGAAAATGAGAACAATTGTTGAGCTTTCTTTTCAAGAAGGTAACATAAGAACATAGGTGGGTGATAGAACTTAGTTATGTTTCTGAGTCCTCTTTTGGTGGTGAATCTTTTCATGGGGTACAGGGAAGTGTGGAAACATGAAAAGGGGACACCTACGTACCCCTGAAATCATAGAAACAATATTTCAGTAGGAAAATAGAATGGGGATGGGTAAAGGTTTGCAGGGCTAAGAGACTAAGGGGTGGAAATGTGTCCCCATGGAACACAGGTACAGGCAAACTTGTGCAATAGAAAAGTACATTCTGGTACCATTTGCAGCATGCTTACCATGCAAAATATCTAAGCCGCACATTTAAAGAGAAACAAGATAATATAAACTAAACATAGCAAAAAAGGTCAAGTTACACCTACACATACAAGCAAAATTGGACAAATGGCTTCCTCCAAAGGTAATTTGTATTGGGAAACAATAAAATCGGCATTAAGATAGGAGGTAACCCATATCTATACATAATAAGAGCGAAACCTTATTCATCACTAATTATCATAAAATAAACCATTTCTAAGGATTTAGGGACAATAACTTAATATTATATTTATAACCCAGTGAATTTAGAAACAAAATAGTTCATTAGATTACATAAGGTTGTTTCTAGGTAAACAACAATTATATTTAAGAATAAGACATAGGCAAAGCCATGAAGAGTGAAATGACTCTAGAATTTAATAATAGCAAAAATATTCTTTTCTATTGATTTATTACAGTGCACATTACCCTGATGGATATACAAAACATCATTCAAGGATTGATCATGCATTTGGATTGAGTCTTGAGAGCCTATTGTACAAAAGATCAAGATATCGAACATTTCAAGTAAATTGTGCACTTTGTGTGGCCTGGGAAAGAGAAGTCAGATTTGAGGAAGACAAAGATGAGTTGACCTAAAAGTATGTGTGCTGAGTTCATTAGGTCATGAGATACTTCCATTATGAAATCATTGTGTATTTATCCAAAATTATCTTTTATTCACATTATTGTGCACCAAAAGTGTTATCTCATGTAGAATCATGCTGTTAAAGCCATCATCTTTATGTTGCCAGAACCATTGTAAAAGATATCCTAAGCATTTGTGAAGAGATTTTTGTGATCAATCAGGGTGTTCTAACTTCTGATCATAATCTTCAGTTATTTATGCATCCACGCAACATGCAAAGATGTTTCACTCAAATGTGAATTATCATTAGAATTATGCATTATCTTCTAGCAATGAGTCCTTGGTCTTGTCATGTAAAATGTCAAAGCTCCTAAAATGATCTAACATTTACAGTGACCTCTTTTCTCTTTAATCCTTTACAATGGATGTGCTTGTGACCACTTGAACATGCAGACCTTCATATATTAATCCCTAACAAACATGGAAGCTGAAACTATTGTCAACATGTACTTCAAATTTAGTGCCATGGCATTATTTAGAAGTAGGCAGGTTTTCCATACTAGAACATAGTTCAGACTCCAAAATGATTAATTACAAGCAACATTCTGAGAAAATAGTAAATGAAGCAAAAGCAATGAGAATAATCCTGTCTCCTGAGCCCTAAGATATGGTGTAAAATGAATGTATACTGGCTTCAGATGAGTTAGGCAAGACAGATTTCAAACCAAAATAATAGAATTTTTTTTAAATTACTAGACAAATGACATTATTGTAACACAATCACAATCTAATCATGGATTGTCACTTATTTAAAGTATGGCTTTCCTTTCTACAAATTCCACTAAGTGTTCTTGGTTACACATTGATATAGAAAAAAAATTCTATAGCTTAAGTTCAATACATGTTTCTGAAATTGCCACATGTTCTAGCTTCATCAGATGTGGATTTGAAAATGAAGTAGAATGGTTGCAGTGTTACAACCGTGTTTCACTTTTAAATACAATAGGATAGGTCAGATAGAAAACCAAATAGGATTTCAATAGTCACTTACTTGTCCACTGAGCGATTCGTCTATAACAGCTCCAAATATCAGATTTGCATTAGGATCCACAAGGTCATATATCACCTCAGCAGCAGCATTTACCTGCATATGTAACAGTTAAAAAAGGATCATAAGTAGAACTCAAGTAAAAAACTGAGAGACTTTAAAGAAAAGATCAAAGTACAAAAAATGAAAAGTTATTAATTGCCATGTATCCTAATAATAAAAATACAATGGGACAAAAAGTATACCAGAAGCAATGCTAGCAAGTGGAGCCAGCTCCAACCTAAGAAAAATTAAATGGTAATAAAATAATGAACAGCATTGACAAAGATACATTCCTATATGGATACAATGCACAACAGTAGGGTTTGGAACCAAACTTACTCTTTGGCAGAATCAAAATTCACTACAATGTCTATTATAATTTTATATGATCATGAAGAAACTTCCCAAGTACACTTCCTACGTAGAGGTTTAGTGTAGTCATAAACTGACAATGAAATAACTTATTGCCTTTTCCTAGAATTCTACTCGTTGTCTATGGCATGCATCATTTAAGCTTCACTCAATTGCATCTTCAGTTCCTTGAACTTGCCAAGTTAACCCAAGAAGCAACAAAAATTAGCAGAGAGCAAACCTTATGCTGCTGATATCACAATTAATTTGGTTTGGTCAAAGCAGATATCTTTGGCAAGTGGCAACAAGAAATACTGAAAAATATGATCCCAAGTTTCCTTAATTTTATCCTTGTCTCAAATATGACTGAGAAGGCCATCTTCAATAGCCATTCCAAGAATTATTTGAGCCTCTACCATTCTTTATTGAAAGTCCTCCTTTTCCTCAGAATCAAAAGCAAAAGAAACAGACCTCTTCTTTACAATGACAAATTAATGAGGAATGAGACTCCAAAATTTAGGTTGGACAATGCAGACATCATTGGCTTGAACAAATACTGAAAATATAATCCCAAGCTTCTACAACTACATAGCCAGTTTGATCATAGATGGCAGACTCGCCAAAAACTCAGTGAGCCGCTGAGTACTTGCCGAGCCAAACAGCCGGCAAATTTTCCCAATGTTTACTTGCCACTCAGACTCGCTGAGATTCTGGGGAAAACTGGTTGAAATTTTGGTGAGTTTTTGCAAAAAAACTCGGTAAGTCTAAGTCAAAAACTCGCCCACGCAAGTGTAAAAGACCATGGCATCAAAAAACAACCCAAAAACATAAAAACTCACCTCTTTTTTGCTCTGCAATGCAAGAAAACCCTCCCCAACAGCAAACACGCAATTTAGAACATTTTTCCATCGAAGAGAGAAGATCAAAAGGGATTGTTTGGTGAATTTTGAAGGCAAATTTGAAACACAAGTAGGTTTTTTGTTTTTCATTTGTTTGTTTGTTTAAAACAATTTATTTCATTTTGGCTACAAAATGTTGCATCTAGGTTAAAAAAATTCATCATATGCTAAAAAGAAGTAGGATTTTTGCATTTAAATTCCAAAAAATAAGATTCATCACTACTTTTTTGTTAATTTTTTCTGATTTTTTCACTATTTTTACTATTCTTTCATACCCAACTTATTTTTTTTATTTTCATTTTTTTTGAACAAAACATTTAGAATGTTTAGATTAGACTACATTTTTATTGATTTAAATCAAATTTAGGCTGATTTTTAGTGATTTATGTATAATTTAGGGTTTTTTTGTATTAAAAAATTAATATGTTGTGCTTTCACTTTGTATGTGTATAGATTAAATACACAATATAATGGAAAATAGAGAAGCTTCTGGTTCTGGTTCAATCTCAGGCTCTGCTCCATCGATGCCCGTGCCATCGGCGATTACAAGCACTCGTCCTACAAGAGCTAGAGACCCTACTTGTAAGTATGTCGTGCAGGGATTGATGCCTGGTTTAGTTATCTGCATTCAATGTGAGAAGCTACATCATGGAGGCATAGAACGCCTCAAATACCATCTTGTAGGCTACTCATCATGGTGTCAAGCCTTGTCTTGCAACCACAAAAGAGATAAAAAGAGAGATGAATGCCCTACTTGCAGTTGTAGAAAAGAAAAAATTGCAAAGGGAGAGGGCAAGGGCAGCCATAGCAGCAAGCATAGCTGGTGGTCATGGTCATCAACAAGCAAAATCAAATGAGGTAACATGTCCTAGCATTGTGGGCTCTCTTCGTGGTCCACCCATTCGAGGCACATCGGCCTCCAGGCTCCCCACTTCCTCTACTTCAAGTAGAGTGCCAACACCTACACCTACACACACACCACAATGTTTTTGTGCCCAGAAACACACCTAGAGCACAACCATCATTGGAAGCTACAAGGTGGAATAGGGAGGTGCATGAACATGCAAACATGGCATGTGCTGATTTTTGGTATTTCAACCACATTCCTTTCAATGTGGCGAGTAGTCCTTATTGGGACAATTTGGTTACTGCATTGACAATTGCGAGAAAAGTCTACAAAGCACCTTCTTGCAAAGACTTGAGTGGGAGGTTAGTTAATTTAAATTTTATGCTGAGTTATACTTATAAATTATAGTAATTTATGTTGATTTTTAGGCTAAATATATGATCTTTAATCTATACTAATTTATGTTGAATTTAAGCTATTTTTTGTTTAAAAATTAAAATTTTGTATTAATTTTACTTTGTACTTGTAGGTTGCTCACAAATGCAACTGAAAGGGCAATGCAAGTAGTGGAAGAGCAAAAGAAGGAATGGAAAAAATATGGCTGCACCATTCTTTTGGATGGGTGGATGGATGCAAAAAACCGCACCATTATTAACTTTTTTATTGCTTCAAAAGGTAAAATTATTTATTTAAAATTGATGGATGCCTCCAACAAAGTGAAAAATGCAGAAACATTGTCTCTAGCTCAATGGAGTGCTCAAAACCTCTCTCTGGTGGAAGTCCCAAAAGGATGTTACTAAAGACCTTATTTTTGTTCAATAATGGTTGTATGTCAACATGAATTGATTTTTCTTTAGTGAAAGACTTGTCTAGGATTAAACATTGGGCAACCCATTCCATTTGTCAATTCTTAAAAGCTTTATCCATCCTTTTGGATGATATTACCCTCGGGGACCCATTTGATAATCCTCGTAAGAGGACTTCTTGTCCATTATGCTGAAAACTTAATTCCAATTTTGAAAAATCCATGAAGAATCATCCCAATGAGTGCAGCCATGGGACACCCAAAATTACATCAATGTCCCCCATGTTTACAACATAGAAATCTTCTTTGATTGAATACTTCCCTAATGTGATACTTAATTGTGAAACCTTTTTTGTGCAAGGGGTGGTAGATCCATCAGCCAAGGTGACATTGAATCCCTTAAAATCTTCTATTTCTAGTTTCATTTCTTTAGCTAAATTTTCATCAACAAAGTTGTGGGTTGTCCCACTATCCACAAGGGCTATTACTTTTTGCCCCTTAATAATACCCCAAATTCTAAAAGGATGATGTCTTGATGCCTTGGAGATCGAAGCCAAGGTTCCATACTCTTTTTCCCCTTCATCGTACCTTATTTTCTTCTTTTGGTTTTTGTCTCTTTCCTCCCTTGCTTCTTCATCGGATATTACTTCTATATTATGAGCTTGGCTTCTTTTCCCACATATGTGCCCTAGTTCCCAATTATCTTTGCATTTGAAACACAAATATTTCCTTTTTAGGTCCCTTAGGTTACAAGTATGTCTAGTCTTCCATTCCCCCTTGCATTTGTAACACGATTTCCTCTTTCTACCCTCATCTTGTTTACAGATATGACCCCGCTCCCACTTTTATTTACAATTGAAGCATAATCCTTCCCTTCGAAGCCTCTCATGGTCATTTTTAGAAAGAAAGGTGTTTTTACGTTGGTCTTTCTTATAGGGAGGTTTTGTGTGTGCATCCCTCGTTTTGTCTTTTGAGGTTGTGTCCTCTAGTTTTAGGGCTTATCAATTGCATCCTCAAGGGAGTGTTAGTGTTTGTAGCTTAGGGAGATATTTTTCTCCTAAGTAAAAATTAAGATAATAAATAATTATCAAGGCAGGTCGGCCTTGTTAACAAATGATATTTTATATTTGTTATTTAAATCAAAGAGGCCGACCTAGATGAAAGGTTGCCTAGTTTGGTATATATACAAGGTGGTGTTCATTCATTCAATCATCAATTCAATTCACTTCATTCTCACCTCCAACAGAAGTTCGCCATTCCATTTGTAGCAGATCAGACTTCAAGGGGAAGCATATTTAGCATATTTATTTGTACTTTGCATCAAGGAGTGGTGCTATTATTCATTGTAATAATTCAGCCTTGAGTAAGGCCAGACTTGCAAGCAGATTTCTGCTCTTATTCATTCAATATATTGGAGATATATTTTGTTGGGTTTTTCTCCCTCGAGTAGGAGGGTTTTCCCTGGGTACAAGTGTTGTGTTTATTGTTCATGTGTTGAATTTTCTGCTTTATATTAAATCTGATCATAAAATTAACATGGTATCAGAGCGGGTATAAGAAAAGATCTATATTGATTGCTGAGATTGATCTCAATTTTTAGCAGCTCAAGATCGGACCATTCAGAAGGAGCACCAGACAATAATATCATTAAATTCAAAAAGCAGCTTTTTACAAAGGAAAAATATGTTATCGCTGAATCTGAAATACCGCTCCACCTGAGATAACCCCCAATGCAAACTTGTCCGCTTTCCTAGGATTCGTGAGTTCAAGCACGCGACAACGGGTGATTTTCGAACAATTTCGGCGCGTGCTCCCAAGTCTCGAATAGTCAATTCGAGCATTCCACCTTGTTCTCCTCGCAAAGACCTTCGAAACGAGATCTTTCGCGACTTTTCACTGTTAATACTTTGCAAATTACGGAAGATGCAGTAGCACTCAAAAAGTGCGCCCCTGCAGGGAAAATCCAAAATTTGGCTAAGTCTGGAAATGTAAGGGCGCTAAAATTTAGCGCCCCTGCATGAAGTGAAAATTCTAAAAAATGCAAGAGCGCTAAATTTTAGCGCCATTACATTTTTTTCTCAACACTTAAACTTTTTTCATTCCTCTGGCACGTTTCTTCACAATTTCGCGTTTTTCGTCAATCGTGCCACTTTTCGTGCCTAAATTTATTGCACGACTTGAGTTAGGTTTTTAATTTTCATTTGCAAAGTTAAGTGAATGAATTCGCCACTTTTGTTGTTTATGTTTTATTTCTTTTGCATCTCCTCTTGCTGTGCGTTTGCCTTTCATCTGCAAAATCACGTTTTTTGGAGATTCGCCATTTCTCTCTTCAACAAGCTTCGCATTTTTCCCTGGTAAGACTTTCATTTCGGCTTTGTATTGTCATTTGTATATGATCTTTGTACATTCGCGTTTTGATTTCTTCATTCATGTTTTTATTTCATTCGTTTTTTCTATTCGCGTCTTCCTTCATTCGCGTTTTCCTACACGTTTATGCAATGGAACCTTCATTCATGGTTTTGAATTCACGTTCTCCCCTGTGCGTGTTCATTTAGTGCTCATTCCTTCTTTTCATTTCCATGCTCTTACCCTATACACTCGCGTTTTTGTTCTCGCCTTTCAAAGTGTTCTTCATTCGCGTTTTCTGTCCATCGTTTGTCTTCATCGTGGCGAGCCTTTGTTACCCTACGCATTCTTCTCTCGCCACCTACGCGTTCTTCTCTTATCCGCCAATATGGTCGATGTTTTGTGGGAACTCCTATCTACCCAACGTATCCATGTTGTCTCTCTCTATGCGTTTTGGTGAACGTTGAAGAGATCTGTTATTGTGAAAAAGAATTCCCTCAAAAATGGGAGGCGTATGTAATAGAATGAAAGCAAACTCAAGCTCTCATGATTCAAACAAATTTCCATCTCCAAGCCTAAGCGCTATCGCCATTCCCTCTTGCATCTACATCTCAAAAGTTTCAAGAAAAAGCAGAGGCGCTGAATTTTAGCGCTAGAACATTTTTGAGAAAATGAGAAATTACCTAACACTGTAAGATGTAAGGGCGCTAAAATTTAGCGCCCTTGCATCAAAATCATCTTTCACCAAAAAGCTAAAGCGCTGAATTTTAGCGCCCTTACACTTTTTTCTGGCTTTTTCCAGACCTTTCCAAATGCACCCCATTTTTGACCAGTGCATCCTTGAGCTCCATTTTTCCGCATTCGTGCATCGTTTTGCGTGCCTCGCCATCATCTCTATGCTTTTCCACCCTCGTGCTCGTTTCCCGCTTTCCCATGTTTCCTAACAAATTGGTGTTTGTTCTGGCTAGACGGATTGCAGTCTACTCTCAGAGATCGTCCAGTTAAGAGTGCTCAGTGTTCCAGTTTCTTTTGATGACTGCAACGAAACCTCATTCTTCTTCGAAAGCAAAAAGCAAGATGAAGTACAAATATCAAGGCATCTATCCGCCAACTATGGTACTTTCGAAAGTTGAAGAAATAAAGGATACAGAAGTTGGCCATCAAGATTTGGTTGACTTTGTAAAGTTGACAGAGACGAAGCCTCTTCCTGATTCAATGAGGGCAATAGTACACAGTAATCTCCACTTGGTGGCAATGTTCCCCACAGCTGCGCACAATACTGAGTTTGTTCTTCAAGTTGCGTCTCATTACATCCGAGAAAGCAGAAGTGTGATCGACTCTTCCAGGCATGAGATTTTAAGACTCGACCCCGATTTCTTTGACATCGTCTTCAAGGTTCCTCACATGGACAAATATATTGACATTTCTATATCAAAAGCACAGGAGATTTTCGATGCTGATCCTAATAAAGCCAAACAGCTGATAAATACTCAATGGCTTAAAAAGCCTAGATCGTCTGTTTCCAGATGGCCGAAAGGACTCCTGAGAAGTGACTTCAAAGATGACGTCAAGGATATGATCACATTTCTGAGCAAAGTGAAAGGTTTTCCGGAATCATCCACCTTTCACGATTGGATGTATGAATACATCAGGATCATAAGGAGGCAGAAAGTGCATATTGACTGGGGTAAACAAATCAGTGATGAGATGCACGAACAGTTGATCAATGCTCCTTCTACATTGAAGTTCTACATGACTTATTACCTGGTGTACGCAGCAGCTGTGATGAGGCAATTCCCAGGTCTATCTACAAAGGGGAATCGGATGATGGTGCCTGTGTACAAATATTTCTATCAGTTGGAGCTAAAGGAAAGCTTTCATCATTTCAGACGGGTCACTGATGCTTTCTTTGCGCCCTTACTCTTCAACTTTGATCCATCCTTGGAAAGAAGAAGAGTGTCTGATGAGGCTTATAAGGTGGTAAGTAAAGTTGGATGTATTTTCCTTCAATTCCCAACGTTTACTTACTTGAGAGTAGGTTGTTACACCGGTTGTCCTTTACATGTTACCAATGCTATCCTTCGATAAGTGGGTTCTCATGGAAACATGCATGCACTGGCGTCACGCGTAAAGAACGAAGAAGCAACCACAAGCTGGATTCAAGTTCCCAATCGAATTAACGGCAGATATACCATCCTGACCGCACAAAAGGCTAAGTCCGGCTTCCATATGCCGAGATGCGTGATCATGACCATCAAACCTACAGTATAGGTTTGATTTTGACTCACCGAGATGTCGAAAGAAGTTGCAAAAAGGTCACCAACACAGGTACCGTTTTGAAGACATCTGGGCAGATTGCAGAGATGAAGAAGCCATTCGAAAGATGGACTATTGCATATTGACAGTTCAACAAATCAGAGATCTTGGTATCGCTGACCTACCAGAGGATTTTGAGGATCCAGGTGATATCATGAACGCTGTCTATGATGAACAAGGCGTTGCTAAGAGGCCATTACCTGCAATACAGTGGTCTAGGAAAGAGGTCACCAACATGAGAGAAAGGCTGAGACCAATCCTAGCCAATACAGAAGAATGGTTACACAAACATGGTTATGCAATGAAAAGTTTCAGGACAGACTCAGAAGGAGAAGAGTCCGAGGCAGAAGCACGCCAACAGCAAGAACTTCGCGACAAAAACAAGTCAGCGGCCGTTCCCACTTCTTCGCGGAGAGGCCCTAGGATTAAGTTCACTGTTGGTAAGAAAGATACCCAGGCTGTCCAAGAGACAGAAATGACGGAATCTCACCCATCTCGCTCTAAGGGTAAAAAGCCCATCTCGGAGGAGATAGATTCCGATGAAGAAGATACTTCAAGCGACCAATCCGCTGAAGATGAAGATTCAGCAGAAGCAGACTCCGATGCCGAAGAGGTTTCTGAAAGCGGGCAAGAGTCTGATGAAGATTCTGAAGAAGGATCTGAAGGTGACTTCGAAGGTGAACCAGAATCGGAGAGGCAAGAGGGTGATCAACAGGACCCCGAGCATGATGAAGAAATAACTACTTCTCCTCCCGAGAACGTAGTTGAGGAAATTCACAGAACATCATCGCCCGTGACTTCAAACGTTCCTCATACCCCTTTTGAGTCAAGAATTCCTTCACCTCCTGCTCCCTTGTCACCTATTCCTACCACGAGCATTCCTGCAGCCGAGATATCCCCTATCCCTGCAGCATCAACCCAGCTTGATACTCCATCAGTGACAAGCATTCATACGGTTGATATACTGTCAAGCCCACCATCGTCCATTCCTAGCTTGTCTTCGCCAACGTATGATATCACTTCTGAGAACGAATTCAATCGTTTCATGAATGAGTCAATGCGTGATCAGCTCAATGTGTCAACTACAGGAGCGATGATGACAAACACTTCTCCAATTGTCACGATACCATTGGTGAGTTCAGATGTGACAATAACTTCAGAGGTGGCAATGGCGACCGACTTGACAGTAAATCCAGAAGTTCACACTTCTTTTCTTCCTCCTTGGCTAATATCTCAAGTGTCGAAGCGTAAAAAGCAAATGATTTCTCCAGAGGAACTCGACCTTGAAGAGATAGTTCTTCCAAAGGCTAAAGGGAAGAAGAAGGCAAAAGTATACTCGAGGTTGAATGTTGATAAATCTGGCCACAAGTATGCTGAAATTGGCATACCACCGAATCAAGAAGGTGATGTCAATATGGAGGACTACACAGTAACAAAGGTCCAGCTTGGCAAGGTTACCAACGAAAGTGCAAAAGCCGATGCGCAAGTCACTTTGGATATCTTGGCAGGAAGGCTGGACAAAGTTGAGCAATCTCATAACATGTACAAACAGAGGGCAGAGCATTATGCCACTGTTGTAAAGAGACTTGTCGGTTCTCCAAGCAATGCACAACCGCTGACAGTGGTAAGTATTGAAGACCCAGCTATCAAGAAAGCTGAGAAATTCGCCTCCAAAGGCAGAGTGTTGTATGACTTTGTTGAAAAGATCATTGAACACGGATCTCAGATAATTTTGGCTGCGGATGAGAAAACCACCATGTTGGCCAAGCTCACCACAGAGCTTGACAAAGAAAAGGGCGTACTTTCCCAGGAGCGCAGAGACATGGAAAAATGCCTGTTGTCATGGTCAGAAATGAAACAGGTAAAGCTCAGCAAATTGGTGGAGGTTGGGCTAATTCCCGACAAAGAAAAGTTTGTAGAGGTAAAAGAATCACTGAAACACAGGATCCAAGTGGTTCAATCTCTCATTGAAGACCTTCACCAAGTACAGGAAGATGTCGACGGGCATCGCAACATTCTTGACAAAAGTATCAGAGAGTTGCCCGGTCAACTTCTTGAGGACAATCGTATCTTCCTACCGGCCGCAGAAATATCCCTGATCTTCAAAGAAGCCATCATGAATTTGATTGACAGTTCAGACTTCTCGGAAGCTTCACTGAACATCATTTGTGATACAAGGCTCACATTGGACAACCTGAAGACGCATCTTGACAGGTGCAAGAAGGTTCACTCATCTGCCATGAGATCGATCACGATCCACCATTGTGGATTACCGTTAGTCGGATGAGGGTTTGTCGAGGAGACTAGGAGGAAATTTGAAGACTTCGGCAATGCAAAAGCGTGAAGCAGCCTCTATTCTCCGGTGTTAGGCATTTATTTGATTGCATCCCGTGCATCTTGTAAATATTTCTCGACATTTTTGAATGTCATTTTGTAAATTGTAATTACACCAAGTCCAAAGATGTAATATTTTCAAAACAAATTACACTTTGACTTTGGTCAAAGTTAGGTGAGATTTCCTAAAATCGCTCACCTAACTTTCCCTGATTTTCTCAATCTCTTTCCTTATTTTGCTCATCCCTCTTTCTATATATTGTGAGGGATTTTCATTGTAACATATCTTTTAGCCTTTTGCAACGAAGTGCTGCCCTTTTGTAAGCAAACTTGTGAAACTTTGCGTTCATACTTTGTGAATGAGATTCAATCAATAAAGGAAAGGATTGCAAGCCAAACTTTGTGTTGGATTCGATACTTTTGTAAGTTGATTAGATTTGGTAGTGATTAGTTCGAGGAATCTGAAAGACTCTAAGTGGTTGATGTAAACTTTGTGTTACATTTATTATTTAGATTGCATTGTTATTTTGTTTATCATTGGTTGAGTGATCTATAGAACTTTAGCGGCTTATAATCGTTACCACTCATGCATGTTCTTGTTGGATAATCTATAAGACTTTGTGCTTATAATTATTCATACTCTTGGATACTTTGTCGAAGGATCTACAAGACTTTGTGCTTGTAATCGTTCGTGCTCATTGATACTTTTTTTGGATGATCTACAAGACTTTGTGCTTGTAATGTTCATCTTGTTCCGAAAAATTGTTCGTCTAAGAAGACTTTGTGCTCCTAGCGGCGTAGCAAGCTTGATGCGTTTATGCAGATCCACGACATTATAAAGCTGCGGGCGACTTTGTGCCGTGAGCTTTCCATTTTATTTTCTTTTGTTTGTTGTTGATATACGGTATCTCGGCCGGCTTTGGCGAGATAGAGATATTAGCGTCTTGCTAGTTGTTAAGTTTTACCGGTTATATCAAAATTGAACTTCCAACCGCACGTGAAGCATTGTAAACATCTTCTCTGAAAAAAGAGAGAAGGATGAATGTAACACACCCCCCCCACTTCGTGACTTTCGTGTACATTGTGTAATTACTTTTGTGATTTACTATTTTTTCTTTTAGCAGTAAGAAGGGCGCCTCCCCTTTCCGAGAGGAGAGATTCACATCTCACATAGCTGTGGCTGAAGTCCAAGTTGTGTAATTTGTCGAAAGTTGATTACATAATTTTCACCCAACATTCCTCAACGTCCTATTTTAAACTATGTATGCCTATTTGATAAACAAGTCCAAACACATATTAAACATCAAATGACTTAGAACCATAAATAAGTACAAATCTAATATAAAATTCATAAGGAATTATGAGTGTGCCTTCGGGTGGATTGAGCTTTACTCTACACACTAAAATCATGCTATGAACCCTATCCTAAACTTGATCCCACCCATTCGTCAACATAACCTTGTGATTGATGTGTAGAAATTTATAAAATATAAATATATAAAATCTCATCAACATACAATTATAAATATAATTTATAATCCATATTTCAAAACTAAATATAAATATTGAATTTACGCACATGTATGTAGTATACACTAAAATATAAGATGTATACTTGTCTATCATGTAAACAACAAGCTTAATATGACTCTAGTTAAACCCATAACTTAATACTAAAACCTATATGCATGTACAAAAATAATGGTAAATTAGAAAATGATTATTTAGTTATGTATGTAAATTTTTTTATACAAATGTAACTATGGTAAAACCTAAATTATACTCAATGAAGCACCTGACCACTAATATGCCCCAAATATCCATACAAAGGCTATTGGAAAGTTTCACCCTTAGTTTCCTTGACCTAATGTCTAGGGTTGAATGAGTTAGAACATAGTCTACTTCATACTATTAATGTGTTAAATAATTAAAATTTAAACTATTTATCTTTAACATGATGACATTAAAAATTTAAATATTTAGACAATTATATTGTAAAATAATAAATATATATACCTAATCTATAGGAAGTTAAGAAGCCTAAACTTTAGCACCCATGGTCCTCTCAATTCTAAAAGGTTCAAAAAAATTGAGTGTCATCATGATAGTTAGTCTCATCTTTGAAACTATTATTGTCTCATCAAATAAAATCCCCCTAAATGATCTTGGTGCAAATCATGTACCAACATGGAGGAATATGATGTGTACTTTCTATAAAATATCTAGAAACTAGTCGATTGTAAGTGTAATAGAAAAAAATGGATCTTGAGATAGAAACCTAGGAGCCTAGCATCCTCTAAAATATTGTACACCTTAAGCATGGGTTGCTCCATGATATCTAATATAAATGGACAAATTATTAAAGGGAATGCCATACTTCAAGTTGATAAATTGATATATAACTAATAAATCATAGGTGACACAGATGCTCAACCTAATAAATCATGTATGAATGTATGTATGTATGTATGTATGTATGTATGTATGTATGTATGTATGTATGTATGTGCATACATTTATGCCTATATTGAATTTATTTATATAGATTTATATTGAAACTAAGATTTATTTAAACTGGCATATGTATTAGATAAACATATTTGTTGATTGCTATCTTTATAGTAACTGACACATTAACTATTTTAATTATATTTACTAGTTTAAATCAATCTTAGTTTCAATATAAATTTATATAATTCAATTCAATATATACATAAATGCACATGAAAATACATATATACATAAATAAATACCTATATACATATACACATACACATATATAATCTAATTTTTATCAATGATTGATATAAATATATTGATTTATTAAATCAATTAATATATAAATTTAATAATTACTAAGGGTTTGGTGTTTGACATTGAATTGTTAAAATTAAGGATTTAAGGTTTAGGGTTAGTTGAGGGTTTAGTTTTTAGAGCTTATATTAATCAACTTTAAAGGGTTTTATGTTTAGGAATTAAATTTATAATTCAAGGTTAAGGTTTAGGTATAGTTTAGGCCTTCTGGTTAGTTTAAAGAGTTTAGGGTTAGTTTAGGGTTTATGGTTTATAACTTATATTAATTAAATTAGAGATTCATGTTTATAAATTAAGTTTTATAGGATTGATAAACATCACTTATATCAAATAATATAATAAATTAGTTGATACATGACCAATTTATTTATATCAATCAATATAAATTAATTTAGTATGTACTAATTTATTTATATAAAATCGATATATAATAAGTTTCTTTATACCAATCATTATAAAATAATGATAGTTCTCTCACTCTTGATTGAATTATGTGCCTTATATTTGGCTTCTTGAGAGGGTTTTCTACCTCTCCCTCTATCATTTTCACCTAATATGCATAGTGGGGTCATGCTTGGATCTCATGTGCTAGGTAGAGTAACTATTGTAGTAGATGTGTAGTTTTTTTCTATAATATGTCTTGAGGGCCCTATGTCACAATATGCTATTTTTAATGTCACAAATTTGAGAGCAACAATAGCTAACAAAGCAAAATTGAGAAGGACAATGGAGGTGATTTGATGTTTGATATGAGAAAGGTATATCATTTGATTGATCTTTCATGTTTCTCACATTTATTTGTTCTTCATTGATAGATTGGAATTAGTTTGCTTGACTCTAATGGTTTTCATGGTTGTTTATGATTCTAGCATATTTTCCTGATTTTTGGTCATACAGGTAGAATTTTTCCATGTATTATTTGAACTTCATCTCTCTCTATTCAATTTTTTTTAATAATTAAATAAACTTAGCTAATTGTTTTCTAATAAGAATTTATCCTTTAATTTTGTAACCATTCAATCTCATAATCAAAATTTCTTCTTTCCTCTTCTTTGCCTTGTTAGAATTAAGGAGTCATTTACCTTCCAATCTTATGTATAATTCATGTATCTCCAATATTCCTGGAAAGTGCCTTTGGGTTCCTAGAGTGGAATTGGAAATCATTTTTAATTTATATTCCTTAGTAATCTTGATATTAGTTGTAACCAACATTCATCAAGAAGTTGGCACACAATAGTGGTGGTTATGGTTGATTATTAGATCATGAAATGGACTTTCCTTATTCTAGGCACTAGGATCAAGGAGTGGAAATATTGTATTACAAGACAAGAAGCATATGAGTTTGACACTATATTTTGGCATGCTATACTTAGGGATATGAGCCATCAAGGATTATGAATCCTAAGATGATTTTGTAGTTACATTTTCTATTTTAGGGGCTAATTGATTACACCGATGTGATGTCCATGTGAATTCATTAATGCATTTTTTTATTATAAGAATATTCTCTTAAAGGTGGGAATGGGATTTCGTATGATATCATGGTTTTAGTTTCCATCATTTTGGAAAATAAATTATTGTTTTAGCCTCTCTTTGTGCCTATGTATTGAGAGTACAAGATGATGGTTTATGATGAGATTTTCTAGAAGTACACATGTTTTTGAAGAGCATCTAGAGTGAAGAGAGAGTTAGTGTGTGGATGTATCTCTCCTTTGAATATTAATACATATTTGTCTTTTTTTCAAAAGGGCTTCTCCACATAAATCCTTTGTTGATATGATTTTTTGATTTATTTCTCATTATTGATTTATGTAAGCACATAATTTAATATTATTGCATATGAATCCAAAGTAGTTGTGTCTAGAAGATGATGAATGTCCTGCTATACTGAAGCAATAAGGGGCCATGGATGTGGTGATACCAAGCTAATCAGGAACAACAAAAGATGGAGATTGATTCTCAATATGAAGAGTGGGAACATGAAGACAAGTCTTTGAACCATTAAAACATGCAAGATCTGTGATATACTCAAGCTCCTCTAAAGCATCATCATCAAAGGGTATGAAATATACATCATCAAGGGGAATGAGACAATCTATAGTAGGATCCTTTGGGAATGGAGATATATGAGGGTCTCCAAGGATCTCCCAAATTATAGTCCAAAGTGTGTAGGGACAATCAATGTGTGATACAAGACACATAGTGTTAGAATCAACACTAGAACAAATCACTCCTACAACATGATCACTACTTTAATACCCCATTTTGATCTACTACCTGGTGTGTTTGGTGTAGGTGCAAGTCCATAGAAATAAGGAAAAAGATCAAGCCACCTAAGATGTGTCAGGATTCCATTTTCCCAAGACTCGTAATTATCCTTTTTCATGATGACCACATAAGGATGAACAAAAAACTCACGAAATCTCCTCAAATGAAAAAATCAAAGACCAATGACCTCAGTGCATTTAAAGTAGATGAAATGAATTCATTGCATACAAATAGATCATTTCCAAGTGTCAAGATGTCCAAGTAATTGAGAATAATGTGAAATCACAAAAAAATGAATAAAATATACTTGGGGAAGATTCTAGAAAAAAGTACATGGGTGGATCTAAAGAGCTCTGAAATACTTTTCCAATGCTAAAAGAATCATGAAAATTAGAGATATAGGTGAAAAGTTGTGAGCTCAAAATCCAAAACTAATGGTTTGTCTTCAACAGGCTATAAAATTTACCAAAAGCAAAATTTGATAATGAGACCTATACCATTGGATAGTGCTTGAAACTAGCTTTCTAACAATATTTTTTTTCCTAATTTTGAAACTACATGCAAAAGTTATGGCCGATTTACTAAAATATGTTAAGGCTAGTGGCTAGTGGGCAATGATTGGACAACACTGAAAATGACGTCAGCATGTTAAAAAATTGTGTAGGTCTCTGAAAAAGCTAGTCTCATCAGAAAATCACCCACATCACCAAAAAAGCCAGAAAACTATGCAAAAGTCTAGAAAATGGTGCAAAAAGACCCAAAAATGAGCAAAAAGGGTACAAAGAAGTGTACAACTTCTCATAGATGGTACAAATGTATGGATTCGTATATTTAGTTGGATTTTTTCCTTGAAAAACATGCAACCTAAAAAAATCACCTAAATTTCTTTTGCTTGGATTTTTGTGATTTGATAGTCAATCTTAAAGTGTATGGGTGTTCTAGATGCAATGGTGAGGTTTATTTTACTCCAAGATGCATTATTTTTTTCTCAAGGCTAGATCTCTTAAAATTTAAACAAGAAGCTATAGATCGGGTGCTTTGATACTATTCTAAAATTTATAGTGAACCCACAACTCCCAAAAATAATTTGCAACCAAAATGATTATCACATTGAGAGAAAAAGAAATTGATTTGATATGCAACCATGAGAAAATAATTGATCCAATGAATCACTTGATATGCCTTTTGTATTGAATAATGAATACTTGGACAAATGCAATGCATAAATGAATTATTATACAAGCAAAAAAGTAAACCTAGATGAAACCTTAGGTGATGATTAAGTTAGATCATGACAAGTGTACTCATCCTATGTTGTAAGATAACATGACCTAAATATTGCTTAATCTAATAATAAAAAAACACTTATAAGTTTAGCTTAAGTAAATAAAGTAAAAGGTGCCTAATAATTAATTAATGATTAATTAAAATTATTGGGTGTTTTTCCTATTTAATCCAACGTATATTCATGCAAGATTGCTAATCAATTTAGAATTTCTAACCCTCTTTCTCTCTCCCTCTTTTTTTTCAAAATCTAAAATTCAAAATTTAAAGACACAAAGCATCAACATATTGTAGATCAAATGACATAAATTATTCCATAATGCATAAAATTAATCATATTATAGACCATAGAGCACTTATTTAGGGTAGAACATGTAAATGAAGTTGTTATTTTCCAAATCTAACCCTATTTTATAGTTTTTAGTACGTAAGTTCTTTGTTGAAACAATAACGAAATTGAACTACTAAGTTACCTTGCAAGTCAAGACATGACATTCAAAGCCTTTGGATGATTGAATTTTGTTCTAGACTTTAGTTTTCTTTAAAGAGAGGTAAAGTTATTTGTGAATTTTATCTAATTGTCTATGACTAGAAAATAAATCAACAATATGAATCAAATATTTAGTGGTATGAACCTTAGTTGATAGATTGATGTTTTGTACATCATGTCCATTTGTCAAAATCACCAAGTGCTCTAGCTATGAAAAGTAGATCTCCTACTCTAATTTACCTCATACATAAAATTCATTACACCATCTAACCATTCAAACCCAAGGTCTAAAACAACAAGAAGAAGTTAAAAATATGAAACCTTCACAATTGAAGGAAGATCAACCTAATAACCATTCCCACAACTAGGGAATATGCTGAAACCCACTAATAATCCCTTATACTGTTAAAAAAAATATCTCAAGATTGAATCATACACACTAAAAGACAAAGGGGAATGAAACCATGCCATGTATTTCTCAAGCTAGTCCTCAAAATTTACATCTAAAGTTGAAGACTCATTCACATACAAAGATAAAGTACAAAATATAATACATATGAAATGGCAATTAAGAAACAACTATCGTATCATTATTTTCTAAGTGGACCTCTGAGAGTGGGGGTATCATATTGTTCCTCCTATGACACTCTAAGTCACACCAATTATCTGTATGATCAATCTTCTCATAAATTTTATGTTGAACTCATGTCTAGATCCAAGTGAAGCATGATTTCTACTAATCTTTATCAAGAGTCATTGTTCTAACACACAATCTCAAAAAACTAGTGATCTTTAGCCACACCCAAATTTATCTAGTATCAATAGATCATCTCATGATAGCTATACTCCAACTATAAAACTAGAATATTGAGAAACTCCCCATGGAAAAATGACCACTATACTCGACACTATAATACAACCTCAAATCACCACCAAATCTCCCTCTATAAAATTCAGAAACTCATCAAGATGTTGGGATTTATTTTTTTCTCAACAAAAGATCATCTATCTCCAACCAGTATATCCACATCACTACCAAAAGGTCTCACTAAAAATAAAAGTGATCTAGAGCTTCATATGATACTTATAAAAACATATGCCTCTTAAAATATCAAGATACAAATGGCATTAACTAAATCAAAGAATCCAATTGCTATACGAGAAGATCTCCAAAAGAAAAATATAACCATTATCTCCAAACAAAAAAGATAATCTATTAATAAATGAAAAATTCAACTTACTACCAAAACTCCCACTAAAAGTGATTTGAAGCTTCTCATAACATCATGATATCCATGTTATAGATTCACAAACACAACCATGTCATGTCAAAAATCCTATCATATGCTTAAGAGATTCCCATGGATTCACGATCACCATCTTCAACCTAGAAGATAATCTATCACAACCAAATATGTCTCTGCATAAAAATTCCACTAAATTGTGATACAACATTTCTTATGACCACATAATCCATGTCCAAAAAAATATAACATTTAACCATCTATTTACATGATACATATTACTTACTGAAAACACCTATAAAACATAATAGAGACATAAAAACCTATGAAAAATATGTACTTCCCAAAAAAAAATCCAAAAGCTCCTTCAAACACAAACGTTATGCCTTCCCATAAAACTACCTCCAATACAAATGATCAACTTTGTTAATCCCTTTGAAGCTAATTACATGGTTATTAGCTAAAAAATTTCATAGTATTTCTATAATTTCAAGTGCTAAACCAAGTACCCACATATCCACCATATAACCATGGGCTAAAGGAGGAGGAGCTCACTTAAAAAGGTTAACCTTGTTTTCAAAAAAGGACACGATTTAATTAAAAATCATGAAACCATAATCATAGGTGGACTTTTATTTTATTTACTCACCTACATTATTGACTTTTCTTTATACTTATCTTTTAAAGCACTTGCACGTGCGAATTTCATTACTTATCTTTAAACATGTTAAAAGACATATAAAAAAGGTTTTTTAAATGAAGCACATTTTTCTCATTGGCTTCTATCTGAGATTGGGATAGATGACATTCACAACCTATGTCATCTACATAATGGAAAACGTTGTTGCTAAATGTTGTCTCATGTATTTTCTTATGAAAAGAAAAAATTATTTAATTTTTTTATATGATAATCAAATATAATATATCACTACATTAGTAATGAGCGTATAGTATTTAAGGGTAGTGGAGTAATCTTAATAAACTAATAGGTTTGTTTCTCTTTACAATTTCTCTCAAGGATCAAATAATACCTCAATAGAGGAATCTAAGAGTAGAGGACGTGAGAATTCACGCTTCTCATCTCAAGGGCATCAACACATTGACCTTTGTGTCCTTACAATCAAACTTCACTATAAATGTATTGGCATGATATTATGCTAACACAAGAGGATAACATAGACAAGTTAATCATAATCAAGGGCTCAAAGAAAATAGAGCATTGTCCAAAGCTATTGCTAAGTCATGATTCTATGCCAAACATTAATCATTGTAGTTGAAGTATA